>NLAM01001340.1:0-74892 GCA_002370325.1 Metschnikowia hawaiiensis | reverse complement strand
TTGAGTTTCAATATATGACTATATTAGGTAGTAATATTACCAGATTAGGTGTTTTAGTATTTTTTAGTCCGCACATTTATGTATAGGGAAGTTTAGTCTTGCATACAAAACTCAGTAATTATAATGCCAGGCTCCAGCAAAGAATTACCAGAAAAAACAAGTCTGGTATCGAGAGATTTGCATGAAGAAAGATTAATAATTGTCATCTAGAAGGGAGTGCATTTTCTTGTTGCGGTCAAGAATATCGGTCATAAGTAATCAACCGGGCTTATCAGGCAGTGCTAATGATAAACAGTTTTCATTTGATATTCATATGCTATATATTCCGCACTATACACCCATTAGATATCCCATTGACTGGTCTATAATGCTTCTTTGTCCCCAGTTTACTAAATATTGATGAATTATTTCCACCATGGATAAAACTCTGCCTTTAGAGGTATTATTGAGCATACTCTGTCTGGTCTGTTCCTAACAATAGCCTTTCTCAGGCGCCGTGCCAACCTCGACATAGGTTAAGTCGCCACGTCATAAGAACACACATCGTCATTGTTAACGTGCATGTACCAAAAATACACATCCTCTTACCGAAAATTATTTAAGTTATCCAACTTCGTCCTCTAAAGTAATAATCGACAGGTGATTAAAAATAATTAAGTACTAGGCGTATCAACTAGAGGCTCTAACAAAACCAAAAGAATCTGTATTCTATTTAAACTGAGTTTTTCGTCTTATGAGACAGTTCCATAATACCATTGCTAATTTAAATATTAAAGGGGCATTTCTCGATATAATTATGTTGCACGAGATAAGAAAGCCACCTTCAACAAAGTCCATGAGACATCCGTCAAGTTCTCCTTCGCTGAGTGAATCAATTAGCCAGAAAACAAAACTGCACTCATTACTCAGTCGGAAACTAGAGTTTTTCTCCGAATTGGAAATATATGACCCTTTTAATTTGAAAACCAAAACTGAGTCCCCATATTCCTTTTCAAAAACTGATCTAGTTACTTTCAATTTGACTCTTCCTTATATGTAGTATTTCCATCCCAAATCAGTACTAGAAACTGAATTAAACTATTTCTTTAGTAGAGGCTCATATGATGCAACCGTTTCAATCCCAAGATTCAGTGTAGAATCTTGGGTAGTCGAAGTTGTCTATGGCATATTATTCAATCAATGCCTAAAAATGATTTTACATTTTCCCCTTATTGACGAACTACACGTTTTACTATGTACTAGACTATCACAAGAATCCAACACAATGGAGACCTTTCTGATTTTCAGTTCATCATTCGAACTATTTCATCAAGATATCTCTTATTTTGAAAAGAGTTTTCGGCTTTCAAGAAATAAGTCCCGCTGACTATGAAAATAAAAAATACTTTTCTTTGATTATTAACATGATCCAAAACCGTCAAGAAATATTCAAGACGTGTGCAGCTAACTACACTGATAACAAAGGAAGAAGTAGGTCTACGAAAAATTTGTTAAAAATTGAGATTTTTAATAAAAAAAGGGAGTTTACCTATCAGCATCTGTACCAATAGTATCTTAGCACTTGCGTTAAACAGTAGAAAAAGAGCAGAAAATGTTGGTATAGTGTTGTGTTTCAGAGACTGCGAAAGTCCACTCATGCCGGATCAGTCACACAGTCAAGTTTCCTTGGAAGCTCCAGTTACCTTTCAATACGAGAAGAAAAGAAACTTTCAGAAGGCCCCTGCTCGAGCCAGAAGACTCAGCCAGCTAGACAGTTTTAATAAAACCCAGTTTTCTTTTTATGGCCACTTTTAGTGGTGGTAATAGGGCCAGGCATCTCAAGAGGTTTGTGGTCCCGCTTCCCTATTCCGTACCCGGTGGGATAAGCAGCAAAAGACGTCCCCCTATGCTCTTCATTGTACTGTCTCTTCTGTACTCCTGTAGCGTGACCTGTATCTCTGATGTCAGTACGAGTAACGCCAGGAATATTGTGTTGTGCGTGATGTTCGGTGACATCTTCCGTGATTTTGAGATCTTCCGTGTCCACGCGTTCGTAGGCTCCGAGGTCTCTCTTGTCATTTCCCATGGGTGGATCTCCTTTTGAAAGAATGACATCATCAATATCCCTTGGATATCTCTTACCTTCCCCTGCCTTGCGAATCTCTGGGGATTCCATACGCCTCTGGGCCTCAGAGGAAGTCATGAAGTAGATATCCACTGGGAAAGAATTGAAGGCAAATCCTGAAATTTTCAGATCGACAAGAAATCCCCGGTGGCTGCTCTTCAAAAACCTCAAACGATGAGCATTAAGATTCATTATTTTCCGGTTACTATCCAATATCATTTTAAATGGTGTGACACTGGGCTTTGGGCCGAAGCCCAAATTTTTATCTTCAATGCCGAACACTTCAAAGTTATCGCCTTCCCCAGTAGTAGCGTATCCATCTGTGAAGTTGAAGGCCGGAAGAACAGGGCTGCCAGGTTCGAGAAGAGTCATGACTTTACGGCCGGTATCACCCGCATCTTTCACACTACTGAGAAGCTCATATCCATCACGAATCTTTGCGTAGAAGTTGAAAGTTTCTGCCAAGGCAGTTGCGGTGAAAAGCAAAGCCAGGATAAAGGGAGTTGCTTTCATCATAATTTGAAAATTGAGGTGTTAGTATTTTATATTTTTTATTTTTCTTGTCGGTAGTTTTCTTGATTTTCTTTCTGATTTTCTGATATTGTTGTTAGATCTTAAGAAAGTTTCTGGTGTGTTTCGAGAGACGGAACTAGGTCCAATATATAGGCAGCCAAAAAGTTAAACACCACTGCGGATGACAATAAGGATTTGAAACAGAAGCTAAAAAGTCGAAACCATGACCTTGTACATGTATTATCCTGCATACCTGTGACCAAATGCATGCTTTTCGGGAATACTAGCCCCTACTGCATAGACTTTTAGCTGAGGTCAAGTCAGAGAAATGACGTTGCAGCCATAAATTTTATTAAATTTATCATGTGTATATATTTATTAATCTTTTTCCATCATTCGTCCTCCAACATCTTGCTTAACTCATAGAACGCTTTTCATCATATCTGACTCACAATTTCATCTTATGATCTACATATTTTACTACCCGCTGATTGATTGAAAATAAAGTTCTACTTTTGTTTTCCTTTACAATAGTATTATATTTCAAATTTATTTCATAATTTACATTCTTGATTGTTTTAGACATCCAATTCTGCTAAATTCTTGCGTATTAATTAATCTACCGTTAAGTACTGTTATTTTTAAAATATCGATTGATTAAATCTCATCCAAACTCTTGATCGAAATCTTCTGAGTGTAGTGCTTGAACGAGTTTCGATCACCTGCATCTTTTTGGTATCCAATACTCCTATAAGATTTTTAAAATTTATTTTGGTAAAACGCTATGTGTAATTTCCGCTTCTTTATTAATTTAGATGACAAGGTTTCTGATCATTGCATAATATTCCGCTGCATACGTTCTATTGTGGCACAACTTGTTTCCTACGTAATTTTTTCATGCAGTTTTTCTTCGAGTTTTGTTGACTTCCCTATATTTCTATGTCATCATAAGGCTACTAAATATGAATACTTACTTGAAAAACCCACAGTATAGTGGTAGCTCGTGACATATTTCTATAACAAAACTCGACTTGTCTAAATATATCAGGAACATTTATATGGGTATATCAAGATGCCTCAAACAATTCTTGTGATCTTGATTAATTGGAATGCAATTTTGGCTCCAGTCAAAGGCTTAATAATTCAATACCACATGGTATGGCTAAATATGACTACTGATTGTTTGTATCTGGTAGAGTCTAGGCTCATGAGCTATTAAGGGATGTTTTCTATAGTGTGACGTAGTGCGTTTAGTGTATTATAGTATTAGTATTAAACTCTTTGGTCATTCGTGGCCATGCTGCAGGGGCTGGGTGCAATACGACAAAGTGGAAAGATAATTCCTTTTTGGCGGAATAACAGTACACCAAGACTTCCATAAACTACCAAAGCGTATTTTTGCTTGATGTTTTCATTTGAGGCTGAGTCTCGCCAGCCGTTCTCATAGTCTCGGCTGATTTGTGTATACCGTTATCAGATATGTATATACTGTTATCAGGTATGCATAGACTGTCATCAGATATGTATACACTGTCACCAGGTATGTGTATACCTGGTAGAGGTCTTTAATACCTTCTACTCTGAGAAGTAAGTAAACTGTAGTGGGTGGTTTAGAGTGCATTTTCCGGGATACAAATTTTTCAATTGTCAAGACCAGGAGCAATTCTGATCCCTTTTACATTTAAGTAGACATTGCTAAGGAACCAAGGTTTCTCTTCCGAACAAATATTTTCCNAATTTTTCAATTGTCAAGACCAGGAGCAATTCTGATCCCTTTTACATTTAAGTAGACATTGCTAAGGAACCAAGGTTTCTCTTCCGAACAAATATTTTCCTTCAAAGATAATATCCCGTTCAAGAAAGGATTCTTTCAGAAATCATCCCTTTTACAAAATATCCCGTCCAGAAAGTATCCCTTCCAGAAAGTCTCAACAAAGGAGTGCATATGGGCGTATATCTTATTGTCTTTACCAGTAATATTGCTCAACTTCACGTTTTTTTGATTTCTGAACACAATGTAAAGACAATGTACTCTTTGTCAGTCCGACTAATATATACCTGTCATGTGGTTACACTGACATAAGTTTAATTTTGATCACTCAGTCCCAAATTTTTCACTGGGTGCGTAATCGGGTTTTTTTTTTCGAATCTGAGGCTTGAATATTCTTGGTTATTGTAAATCTCAAAGCAAGCATGAATTTGTGAGGATAAAAAACCTACAGATGTTTGATAAGTAAAAGGCTTCACAAGCCCACATGGTTTGTATGTAATTGCTGATCTGATAGATTTGGACCAAGTCCTGATACAGCGGCTTATTATGTAATTGACTCGTAAAAAAAGAAAGGTGTGGATATATGTATTGTCAGTAACCGCACAAGTAGAAGCGAAACACACATTGTGAAAATGAATGTGTTACTTGCAAAGCGCGGAAGAGCTTTGGTTCCAATTTCGGGATTTCCCGAAACTAGATTTATCGGTATATCTACTAAAGAGGAATGTAGTTACGCATGGAACAAGGCTCACATGCTACCTATTCTTACTGAATTAGGAAATCTACTGCGTAGCTGGAAAGGCCTTCTCTTTTAGGTATGCCGATCCGTGAATGCGATTTGACATATCCTCAGAATAAAACGAATAAATCGTTAATGAAATTTGGTGTACAACGTATGGGGTATACAACCCCGTCTTTCCCTATTAAATACTACAATTCGCACTACCACGAAGTCTTGGTCATGTACTGTGAACGTGCCCTCAATCATGTGAGCAGCACGCGACAAATCAAATCTCAGTTTAGTAAGCTAACCACCACAATGTTCTTCAAGTCTCTTTTGCACACTGCAAGATCTGTACGTATTCCTATTGTCTAGGTTCAGAATCAGGTAAAACCGTTCATCATGTTGGTAATTAATGCTCACACCCCTAAGCCGTCATAGCTCTTGTGCTTATATCATTATTAGCTGCTAAGCCCTACATCCCTGAGCCCTTACATCCTTGAAGCTTATGTCTGCAAGCACAACCTTAAAACTGAACACCTAAGCCGTTTTACTAACTCAAGATTCCTGCATCCAGACCGTCATTTTCGTCTACGTTTGCCGCCAGATACATCTCAACCGAGGTCAAATATGCCATTGACAAGGCCGTGCAAGGGTCACCCGTAGTGTTGTTCATGAAAGGAACACCAGAATTCCCTCAGTGTGGATTTTCCAGAGCCACAATCCAAATGTTGGGCCAGCAAGGTGTGGATCCCATGAAATTCGCTGCATATAACGTCTTGGAGGATCCCGAATTGAGAGAAGGCATCAAGGAATATAGTCTGTGGCCCACGATCCCTCAACTCTACGTCAATTCCGAGTTTGTAGGCGGCTGTGATATCATCCAGCAAATGGCACAATCGGGAGAGTTGGCTGACTTGTTGGAGACCAATGATTGCTTGGTTCCCGAAGAAGACGAGTCTGCGCACAGTGCTGATGTCAAGCCTGCCGAAAGATCCTAACTGTATAAAGAACTGTATAAAGATACTGAACCTATTTAAAGGCTCTGTTTAAACGCTGTATAGAGATACTGAAGATATTGTTCAAGGAGAGACTGTATATACAATTATATTAAGATATATAAACTTTATTGCATGTAGACACGAAAGTATCCAACAGTATAAAGATAAAGACACTGAAGTGTATATAATGCTGTATTTATAACGGTGTATAATCTGTTTAATTAAAACAAGTGTGTATAAATACAGAGTCGGAGTTGACCATTCAGCCGAAGAAAAGGTGCAGTCACGTGACAATCACGTGGACAATATATTTCCACCGTGAAGACCCACAACTCCCAGGTACAGTTTTGGCGAAAGATTAGGTTCGTTGTGAGACGTGATAAATTTCAGAACACTTCACGAATCTGAATGATCTTTTATTTCATGTGCGGGACAAAAAGGTTTAAGTCAATGAGTCGGAAATGGATATGAGCCCTGGACTGGCCCAGAGTACTATAGTACTGTAGTGTAGTATGAGGATCACTGTATGCAGGTGGGCGAATAAATTCAACTGTTTAGATAGAAAAAATCTGTAGACACAACTACACAGAAGAATAACTGCTTGAAGATAACTGCATGAAGATATCGGTATATAACTGCATAAATGAATTCTATATTATAATTTGTTTGACCCAGTTCAAATGGTATAAGTACCGCTAAAAAAAAAAAAGAAAAATTGTGTATCTTGTCAGTATAAAGAGATTTTACGTAATAATTGTAGTGAACTCTTAAAAAATACTAAACGCTACTGCATAAAGTTAAGTGTAGTGGATTGGATAGACTAATGATAAAAAAACTGAGTTTTGCACTTTACCAAAAGGATTCTGGCCATGAACCATTGAGATTAATGATACATATCAGGCTTGCCTCGCGCGCATTTATATCCGTATTTAATGCTCCTTTACAAGAGACCCTGCTGTCTGACGCCTTTAACTCGGATGGTCACTGTGGAGTTTGGTGAAGATCCATCAAGTATTCCCAACAGTAGTACCATGAACTAATACTCTGTGATATGAGCTTCCCTAAGAAATTAAGTAGGAGGTTTAACGTTGATATCAAGTGTTTCTCTGATAGCCGGAAAATAAGGTTCGGTAGATGTAACATTCAGTGAGTACAATTTTGACTCTAAATTTTTTAAATAGCATCAAGAGGATATAAATATCTAACTGGGTCTCTACACCTTACCATTGGGGTTCGATGGATGTTGGTATACTAGAAGCTAGACCCATACATGATATAAATATTTCGCAATGTTTTAGTTGTGGTATAATCCGCTAACGTGTTTTCATGTATAGGTGATTTAGCGTAGAACACAACTTTTTATGTTTCCAAACTACACCAAGACTTCACGTGTAATCAATGTATCAATACGCAACCGATACAAGTAGTTGTATCGTCAACACTACAATACTATGTCCCCTGGCTAATTCCTTGCCCAAAATACTGATTTCCAGGAAAAAGATTTTGGGCACACTTTGGCAAGCTCCCTTCATACATTTTATCCGAGAGGTGGATACCATAGAGACTCATTTTCAACACCGCACAACAAGGGTGTCGAGACCAGCGAACTTACCCAATAGTAAGTTTCTCGTAGTCTTTGAAGACAGTGTTTCATGTGATTTACCAGCTCCTATAGCTTTTCAATGGTGAGAACCTGTTTTCCATTCAAAATCCTATGATTCCTCAACATTATATTTTAGAGTAAACTCAAGAACTGTTGCTGTTGCAGACGATTGTTTCTGCGGAAAGAGGAACATCGATGTACACGAAAAATGGGACATGCATAGTCAAAAACAACTTATTTCTTTCCATTTCCTCTCCTTTCTCGTTGGACCTTTATATGTAATCCTTTGTTTTGTTTTAACCTTTCTTTAAGTTCAAAGCCGTTTTCAGTCCACAGATGGCCATTTTTTTTTTTTTTTGCCATAGCTACAATCCAGACTTTCAAAGTACCCAAGTTAATTCCAAATTCGTTTTAATTTTAGCATATGCTTGAAAATCTAAAAAACTGGCTATCAGTGTAGTATATATGACTTTGGAATTTTTTCTTTTATTACACAAGACACATGTATCTGCAATACTTAGTAGAAGCTGTATATATGTATACTTCAAAGACTGTAGAATGATTTTATATATAAATGTATATAACTGGCAAAAAAAACCTTTTTTATTTTCGATAGTCACATGACCTTGTGACTATTCCCGTATCCATTCCATATCCCAATCTTTCCATTCTACAGTCACGTGATGCATCTCCTAAACCAGTGCTTGACGGTCAATTTTGAAGTATTCACGAAATCATGCGGTGCTGCTTTTCACCGATGAGCGGCGTCTAAGCAAATTGGAGTCGTTCAAATTAAGTGTGAATTTGAAATCGCCATTAGCACCGCTTATGATTGAAGACAGCCGCGTGGCATATTCGTCTCCATTATTAGTCAGTTTCAGCGATTCAGATGAGAAAGAAGTCGACAGAATGGAAAGGTGCGTCAAGCCTGCGTTTGCTGAATCAACGAGCGCATCTTCCTCCACCAGAAACTCGTGCACAGATTGTACGTCGTCAGACTCAGAATCAGCATCTGAGTCCGCTAAATTTGAGTCCACTAAGTCTGATTCGTTCAAAACGTCGGAGTCATTCACGTCGGCATTAACATCGGATTCGGACAACTCCGAGTCCGTGCTGCTATCGTCGCTAAAACTGTACCCCGAATTCTGGAACACGTCCTTGAAACTCACATTCGTTATGGGGTTAGGCGTACGAGGCATCCGCAGCGGCTCTTTTGAGTTGGACGTCGTTGCCACATCAAACTTGACGGCCTTCAACTTCTCCCGCTTGTACTGGGCGTAATGTGCCAACAGTTTGGTACTCACGTGAGACATGGCGGGATTATTGAAGAGCTGTTTGATAGCAATACCAGGAGAAACCAAAGCCTTGGCTTTGCCTAGAGGACTGGAAATTTTCCTCAAAGTGCTGTGGGTGCTTGGTGTAAGCGAAACGGAGCTAGATGAGCTGTTAGTGTTGTATGTCACGGGAAAGTAGCTCTGCGATTCAAGAGCCACGGCATTGGCCATCCATGGGTGGTTGTAGATCTCATCAAGAGTAATTCTATTCTTGGTGTTGACCACCAACATCTTGGAAATCAAGTCCTTAGCATCCCCCAGGATCTCGTCCCACCATGGCTCCAAGAAAACGTAGTCTGCCGTGAGGATCTTGCGGGTCAAGGCCTCGGAGTTGTCATCATAGAAGGGAGGAAAGCCACAGAGTGCCGTGTATAAGAAACAACCGAGAGACCAGATGTCCACGGCTTTGGAGTAAAAGTTGGCCTTTGATTTGGAGCTCTTGAACCTTCTCTTCGTAGTCTCCACGCCACAGTGAATCACTTCGGGAGCGGTATAGCCAGCTGTACCGCAAGGCGTTTTCAAGTTGCCGTGGAACGCCTGAGAAGAGCCCACTTGTGCCGGGTCTGCCTTTAATTGCTTGGCCAAGCCAAAATCGGCTAGTTTGATCATGCCAACGCCTCCTCCACCAATGCCGGGCATGAAAACACCCTCATCAACCTTGGACTCGTCGTCAGATTTGCGGAGGTTGGCTTTAAACTCTTCTGCACTCCGCTCCTTCTTTGGTATGCTCTTGAAAAGAAGATTTTCTGGTTTTATATCACGATGTACCACATTTCTCAGGTGCAAGAAGGAAATGGCGTTCAAAAGCTGTAAAAATACATGGCGTGTGAGGTCTTCTGAAAAATAGGTGTATTCGATGATCTTGTTGAAAATTTCTCCACCGTCACAGTACTCGAGAATCAAGAAGCAGTTTTCCTCAGTCTGGAAGGACTCGATTAATCTTAAAACGTTTTCCTGGCCACCGGATTTGTTGAGAGTCTTCATCACGTGGATTTCATTGTTGATATTGAACAACTGTTTGGTGGAGAGATTTAGCTTGTTGATGATTTTGATGGCCACCACGTCCTTGGTTTCGGTGTTCTCTCCTTTGTAGACGCTGGAGAACTCGCCTTCTCCCAATAAGCTGAGAAGCCGGTATTGTTTGGGCAAGTTAGGATAGCTGTCCAAGCTGAACATGGGGCTTTGAGGTGTATCCGAGAGGTTTTCCTCAAACATAGTAACTAATTTATAAGGAGCAGTCTATAATAGTGATGACAAGAATAGTATAACAGGATGTAATATTTGGATGAAACCACTTAGCAGTTCCGTGTTGGATGTATTGGTTGTGCTGATAACACTTAACAGCAGGTTGGGTTGAAATGTATGGACGTATTGGATATAGTTGGAAGTTGGAAGTCCATTCAATGATATGTATGGCAAATATCTATTGGCTCAAGGACGGCAAAAAAAAAGGAGTTTCTCGTTTCAAACCAGCAGCGCCAAGTAAGGTTCAGGTATAACAATGGTCTAGTCGCAATAATGTGACGCCTAGGAAGCAGTAGTTACCTGTTTCGAGAATGTTTCAAGAATGGGGGAGAGTGCCTTAGTAATAATATGAGCCGGGCCCTGTGCAGTATGAGGCGACAGGGGTGGAAAAGGCAGGGGTAGTGGGGCAAAAAAAGATAGTACGCCAAAAAATGACTTACAGTGCCAAAATAGCCGGGGACTGTCGCCTTAAAAAATTAACGTGGAAATGTTATGATGGCTTTCGAGGGTAGAAAAACTAAAAATAAGACGCACCTCGCGCGAAAAGAAACTCAAAGCGGTAGTGGCGAAGGCAGAACAAACGGCCGCAATTTTGAAACTGCTTGGAAACAAAAGTACCGGGCTCGGCAAAGGATTCTGGCAGGGCAAATCCGGGGAACATGCAGGAACTCTGTGTTTTACGGTCATTACAGTAAATAATAGAGTTAAAGGACATAATAGAACATCACCTTACACCTACATAACAAGGCATGTATCAATGATAGAGGGGATAATAGATCATATCGAACATACGAGGAGTTATTGTACAGCGCTTAATATGAGTTGGGCATGTGCAGTTACGCATAAAAAGGACTCTCTTATGAAATTCAAGCTGAGTTCCTGCTGCTTGGTTTCCCTAAGCTTTCTACTTACATGCGACACATAGGCTTCTGGGGTAAATTGTAATTGCTGCATCAGGCTGTGTTAGCTGTATTACGCCGCACCCGGCTGTAGAGTTGTATATTCTGTATCAGAAGAAAATCAGAGGCTGTATTGGGCTTGAGACGAGAGGCTGTATTGGGCTTGAGACGAGATGCTGTGTTAGGCTGTAGTCAAGAAGCCAGTGGCTGTGTGTGAACTTCTACACTTTGTCCTTCATATTACGCTTCTGCCGGCATGCTGCGCAGATATTAAGGTTAATTTAGTCTCGACTTAAAATTCTAGAATTGAGACAGCTTAAAGGCTTTTCGAATCTAGAATAGCAAACCCACAATTTAGTGTGGGACCTTCGATCTAGAATGAGATTTGGTCTCAGGTGATTTCGGCTAATCATTGTTGGGGCTCGTTGTGGTGGCGCCCGGGTTCACAACCTTATCATGCGCAATGACATCATTTAACATTAAACTACGCCAACCCCGCTCCGCGGCATTTTCCACTGTTTTCTCCATGTCTCAGTTAAGTATTTTCCCCTCTGCGCCTCGACCCAAGATTCGACCACTTCGGCCTGAGGCTCCTTAATATGGCCGTAGTCGGCTATGTCTTCTTCTCTTTGTCTGGGTGAGTGCGCTTCCTGACGCGACATGGTGTAATGACGCATTTTATTGCAGGGAGCCACGTACCTGGTGCAACATCCGATACGATTGGAGCGGTGCTTAATCGCGATGCTGGAAGATTGGCTTTTTGAATCCCCGCACTCGTGGTTTCTGCACTTTTAGAAAGAGGTCGCTCAATGGTCAGGCTTTTCTCATACCACATTTGCTTAATTGGGTCATTATTAAGTAGTATTTTAATAAGACTTGAGAAATGTTTGGGTGATGATGTAGCAATGA
This sequence comes from Metschnikowia hawaiiensis, assembly GCA_002370325.1. Classification (NCBI taxonomy): domain Eukaryota; kingdom Fungi; phylum Ascomycota; class Pichiomycetes; order Serinales; family Metschnikowiaceae; genus Metschnikowia; species Metschnikowia hawaiiensis. Next base: position 62,792 of record NLAM01001340.1, on the reverse strand, counting down.
TCTAGCAATACTGAGTATAAAATAGTGGGGCGACGAAGTGCATATGCACCAGTAGATTTCAACAGAGTCAAGGGATATTAACAGCAGAGAGATCTAGAAATTAAGGAATGTTCGGGAAGCAGTTGACGGGTATACTAGCCCATTCCTACGTGAATCGATCAGTATTCAACCCCTGTTTCTCTCTATCTGTTTATTCTGGTTCCTCTATTCCGTCTCTGATATCTATTTCAGTCTCAGATATTCTGTATTCCTATGATGATTCCCTCATGCCTTTATAAAATCAAAAAAGTGAATTAGTGAAGTACATCATAAATCTCGGTAATTTGGTGAGTATTCATGAACTCGTAGCTCTCAATTAGTTTTACTAGACCATGTAACCAATAAACACATTATTTGTATTCTGATTTTAGTACCCCGGTACTATAAAGTACAATAAATTATATACTACTACCTGACTAAAATAATTAGTATTTCACTGTAATGTGAAAATTGGCAAGACCCCACAAGAGGGGTGTGGGGAGAGAATCGAATTTGCGCGAAAAGCAACAATGGTGGAAATATGTAGAAAAGTGTAAATCAATGTCCGATAACGTTCCTTTAGAATAAATCTCTCTATAGCGTCTTTCTTTGGCCTTCCATTCTAATATGTAAGTTCATAAAAACATGATTTTCAAGACCAGACCTACAAGAAATACTCGTCGTGTAGATTGCTTTAACAAACCTCACTTTATGAATCAACACCCGAGACAAGACTACTGAAATGCACACCTGTGATTTAAGAAATTCTTTTCCTATGGTTTTGATACCTGGGATTAGTCTGATTCCTGGTAATTTTTGGTTCACTTGGAGTACTTGTATTTAATCTATAATTAATGAGCAGGCACCCGCACCAATCTCCCCAAGTCGAGGTTAAACCACAATCTATACACATGATCCTTAAACATCACCCCAATTTATTTCTGTTCTGCCATGCTAAAAATTGATAATCTGTTAAAGCTCAACCCCAAAAATACTTTTAAACTTGTCAACTTTGGCTACATCCTGGCTCTACTTCACGATCATCTTATGTATGACGTGTTGGACGTATTGGAGCAGCACGGATCCGACAGAACTAGAGTGTGCAGACTCGAATAAATCTAACTGATTTAAACTACACTAAACTAAAGTAGAGCTAAAATAGAGCTGATACCAGCAAATCACTAAGTATCTTAGGGTCCTGTCTTAAAGGCAGGTCACGTGTGCGAAAAATCCATCTCATCACTACTCGCACTACGGCCTCACAAGGCATCTAAGCATCTCTGTGTCGAAAAACTAGTAGGGAGTGGTACACAACTCTCGTAAGTGGCGTGACATTTCTCAGCACAACCTTTACAAAATGACCACATCATACGATTCCAAAAACGTGGTGGATCTTCGGATCGCCTCGTCCATCGGCATTTTGGAGGACCCCACGCCCATCTTGGACTTTCTCCGAAAGGGCGGGCTCACTACAGCCGTTGATAATTTGGTATATTTTAATTCCAAAAATGATTCCAAGAAAATGCACCGTCAATGGATTCAGCTTGCGGAAATCGCCGGCAAAATCGCCTTCTTCCTTGAGGATGAAAACTCGTTGCAGACGAAACTCGCCTTGGTCGAGGAAAACGAGCGCTTGGTTGAGTTCTATACCAAGCTTATAGGGAACTTGCGCACTGCGTACACCGTATTCGCTGGTAGGGAACCTGACCCCGTTAATGCTGTGCTCAAGGTGATGAGCTGCTTGGTGCAGTTGGGCAACCGGCGTGTGACGGCTGACTTTCTAGACCGGTTTGAATTTACTAATGTACATTACCACCAACTTTTTGTGCCTTCGCGAGACAATTTTGATCTTAAAATCGTGTCGGATGCATCGATACGGTACGCGGTAGTGGAATTTTGGCTTCTCCTTGTCCGGAATGTGAATTTCACGGTCAAAATGACACTTCTTACGAATTTTCAGGTCATGAATCAATTCTGGAAGTATTTAGAGATGGAGAGGTATGAGAGATTGAATGATGTCATGGTCTTTTTTGAGGAGCAGGTTTTGGGCGAACCCAACTTCATGCGCTCCACCAAGTGCCGTATTGTCAACGAGAATGCCCTCTTGAGCCTTCGCTCGTTGTTTGCATTAATGACGGAAAATCCCAGAGAAAGCGATAATAAGGATATCCACGAGTTTCAAACGTTCAAAACCAAATTTCTTGCATTTATGACCACATTGGTCTCCGACAGACGTAACGGGCTCTTGTACCCTATCAACGAGTTCGGAAGCCCACTCAACATCAACGGAAGGGAGTTTAAAATAAACAACAAATTGCTTCACACGCTCCTTTCCTCCATGAAGCCCTGGGAGGACAATACCCAATTGGGTTTTGCCATGACAATCCTCAATTCGGCACCCGAACTTGTTGGCCCATACATGGCGTGGCTTGTTTCCAATTATGGTGGCTTCCATGAGCCTATGCTCAATAGTTACTGGATGGGCCGGTCACTTCTCTATCTAGAAATTCTCAAGTCGCTGCAGATCCCATTTTCCTACGAGAACGTGGCTCTTTTGCCTCTTTCAAAGCATGCCTTGGAGTCGTGTTTGGCATACCCCAATGACTTGGTCAAGCATATTGGCTTGGAGTTGGTGCATACGCAGTTGAGCAAGGTCAAAAACTCGGGAAATGTGTCTGTTCTTCTCACCGAGTCCATAGTGAGTAACTTGCCCCCTGCGAAGTCGCTAGCCTCATTTTTGACACACGAGAATCGCATTCTCAAATTAACGGCTACTTCCGTTTTGTCGCTTTTGGCTCAGGTGGCTCCTAAGAGCTCGTCATCGGCGATCATCACCTTGGTGGGCCAGAAAGTGAGCACCATCGATCTTGATTCCTGTACAAACTACGATTTGGTGCTTTTGGATAATTATATCACCATTCAGTCCAATAACGAGTTAAAGTGGTGGAACAAAACCGGGGCGCGCTCGTTCTTCACCTCGCTTCTACTTTTATCCCGAAATGCTTTTCTTAAGACAAAGGTTCTCAAGATCTTGGACCGGCTCGTTAAGCAGAGCTTGTCCTTTAGTGGTCATTTGGTGGAGTCGCCTGTCTCGGTGCTCATTAATACGCTTGCAAAAACTGACCTGGAGAGTATTTTCAACTTGCTTGACGAGACCATTGGCAGGTGCTTGAAATCTCCATACAAGTATTTGGACCAGAGCGACTCCAGCTACGAACGAACCAGTATTTTTCTAGTGATTTTGCTTGAACAAGTGGCTTATCTTCGCAAGAACCTGCTCTTGAGCGGATCTATTCAGGCGTGGCTCCAGAAATTTTCCAGGCAAATGATCTTGATTGGCGAACCGCAGAACGGTGTACAGAAACTCTTCAAGGCATTTGGTATTGACTTTGTTCCGGACTTTTCCTCGTTAAAGTTAAAGAAGAGGATCTGGTCCCCAATGGACTTCGCCGAAACAGTAATGTTCTTGAACAGACTCCACACGCCAAAGTCAGAGTTGCTTTTCGAGACTTTTTCCCGTTTGGGCGACTATTGCATGAGTTTGAAAGGCTCCGATATGGCCATGGCATGGCTCATGGACCCGGCAACATTCCGTTTTTTCGATCTCTCGGAAAAGCTTTCCGATTCCAATGTCTTAGCCATTTCGCTCTATAATGAATTGCTCAAGCAGCTAAACGCCAACATGAATGGCGAAAATGGCTTAGATTTTGGCAAAGTGGCATACTTCTTACTTCAGATCTTGGGCGCGAAGCAAAAAACAAAAATTCAAAGCGTATTGAGATCAATGCTCTGGGTGCTAACGAATGAGCAGCTTCAAAAGCTTGTCAAAAGCTTTGACAACGAGTTGGTAGTTTTGAAGGTATACGAGCTTCTCATTGAGAGAAACGTGCCTTTCAGCCCAGACTTGGATCACCTCCTCAAGATCAAGTCACCTCAAGTGGGTAGCATCGTTCAGGATATAAAATTTTCCACGCTTGACGAAGTGTCAAAGTTGTACCAAGAGCCCCGGTTCCATTTCGTGTTCTGTGAGAAAGGAAAGAATACCGAGCTTTTTGAGCAGCTTTTGCTTGTAGCTTCAATCGACGATTCGTTGCTCTACAAATTGGCGCCGCTCTACCCCAAAGTGGCAGAAAAATTATCTGAAGAAGTGGTCAAGCTTGCTAAATCAATGGAAAACTGGCACCAGTCATTAAGCATCTTCATCGCATACCCTGAAAAATTTAACCCTGCCGAAATTGTGCCACTTGTCTTTAAACACGAAAACTCCCGCAACAAAAACTCTATGACGGCTCTTTTTGCTACATTTATTGGTACCTGCTTGGAGGAGGATGTCCTGCAGGAAGTACACGTATGGTTTCACAGAGCCATGCTCTACGTGACAAGGAAATTTGCTGAATGCAGCTCTCTCTCCCATCATTTCTATGAATTTTTAAATGCCGTGGATTCTATTCTCTCCGAGAAAGCTTTCCTTCTTCAAAATGTTCCCCTGGAAATTTTACAGGCTCAGGCAGAAGTCGTTTTGGCGCATGATAAATGGGTGCGTTCCCAGGAATGCTTAGTGCACATTTCCAAGGCTTTGCAGTCAAAATTGAATTTTGACAAATTGTTGCAAATGTTCGTCACCAACGAAAAGATGGCTCTATGTGACTTGCCCAAGGAGAAAGAGACTGGTTTGAGAACTGAGTCTGCCTTACTTCTCCAGAAACTCTCCAAGAGCGTTAAACCAACAGGAGGCTTGCTTAAGCAGGTAGTCGTGCTTTACAATGGAACAACAACAAGCGAAGATTTGGTCATCAAGGAAATTTTGGTGGCCATGGAAGCCAAATTGATGATGTCGTGGATTGTGCACGTGACCGATTGGGACTTCATCGATGAACTCAAAGAAGACGAGCTTGAGTTAGTGGGACGTGTTAAGTTGATTTCCGCCAGTAAAACAAGCTTCACGGTTACCTTAAACAAGAATTCCATTTTGAACACCATAGACGGAGAGATGGGCATGTATGCAGGCGAGGCATATGACCCCGAGTTTCTTATCCAGCTCATCCTCAACAACCAAGAGCTTGTGAGTGAGGTCGACGGGCAGCTTGAGTTTGATCTAGAGGGAATCATTGGTTCGCACGTGCTCCGGTTTATCGTGGCCTCGTTGGCAAACCCTGCGATTAGAGACCACTGCGTTGTATTTTTGCATGAAATTCTCAATTTCCTTGAGCGGATCACCAAGGCCTCTGAGGAGAGGAGAGAGGAGAATAATGGAAAGGAGGAAAATAAGGAAGAGAAGAAGTCAAAGAAGTATGGCAAGGTCTGGAGCAAAAATTCCATTGAGCAGCCCAAACACCAGGGCAGAAAGTCTACCAAGTTTAAGCACAAGGGTCTCTTGAAAATCTACATCGCCTCAATTCTCCACACTGTGAAGCTGGCAGACCACCTGATTCCCTTGGTGTGGTACATGGTGGCATCTTTCCTGAAGATTCTTGTCAATCCAGGCCACTTCATGTATGACCGTGTGAAGCACTACATCTTGTCCACGCCAGTGATCAAGACCTTCGAGGTTCCACTTTTTAAGGCTATCATGCTCTTCAGACGGACCGATAACAACCTTGGGGAAGACAATTATTACCGGCAAGTGGCATGGTTAGTGGATCAGCTTGCTTGCGGCGTACACAAAGACCTGGACCTTCACCTTTTGCTGCAGCGAGAGGTGATGGAGTGGATATTCAATTCCATCAGTTTGGCGTACGTGAGCGAAGGTCTCAGGAACAAGGTCTTCAAGTTGATATACAGGATACAGCACGTATCTCTCAAGGGTGGGGAGATGTTGGTAGCGAGGTTTGGCACATTAACCTGGTTGGAGGCCATGAAACGTGACAGCAAGGGTGCTGATCTGGTGTCGCATCATGTGAAACTCAACGTGGACCAGTTGGCCTTGCGGTTTGGCATTTTATCAGGCTCGCTGAAACGGCTCAGAGAATGGACTAGTGACGGTGTAGCTCCTGCAGTCAAGAGAATCCACCGGCAGAGCTAATTCCAGAAACTGGAACAAAGTTACTGGCCAACAGACTGGACAAATACTGAGACAAAAATTTGGGCTCATGTGATGGGCTTCTGATCCGGACTTTCCAAAGTCACCGGACGTACATTATGTGCTTTTCCACACTTGTGCGTCCTATTACCCCTCCATAGCATCCTTATAGGCCTTTGCTCGACCATACTAAGCTTGTGGATAAGGCCAAGCTACTGGCCTGGAATATGACTCGTGCAATGGTATTTATAGCACTTTACATAGCATGAATCACTAGACTTTAGTGTTACTTGAGTAAGATTTAGCTATACATTCGACACTGGAACACGGAGTATTAATTGTAGTACTTGCGGTAGTACCTACCAATACTCTCTTTCTCTACAATCCATGACCTAACCAATTACTAAAAGGCATGAAACTCAATTTAAGTGTTGGTTTAGTCACTATAATTTCTAGTCCCTTGTTGGGTTGTAGGTGTTCGTCAAAAAATTTCCCCCTTTTTCAAACACTTCGAGCACATTTATATGTAACTAAAAGTTTTTTTCTTATTTGTTCACTTTTACATAAAACCATACTTGCAAGGCTCCGGAATCTTTTTAGCTTTTGCCATAAAAAATAACCCGAAAGTTTTAATTCTTAAGTTTGAGAAAAAACAAATTTGAATAGTATGAATGATATATATGGCAATGAGTAACACGAGTTTCGAAGTATAATAACGAATATGAAAAAAATATGGAAGAATCTGATGACGAATCCATAATTTAAGGTTATTCACCTTAATAGAAAACAAAGGGTAATATTAGTCATCACATTCTACAGTGCTACTAGAATTCTTATTCAGGCAATTAGCCGTACCTGCATTGCTAAAACAATTTGTGAATTGACCACAGAATCATCTAAAGAGTCTCATCAGTCTCCATGATGCATATCAGTGTAGCATAAAGATTCTTTGGATTTTAATCAAAAAGTCATTACAAGAGGTTTATCTTGTAGATGTCCACAGGGAAGCATCCTGGCTCGGCACCTTCATTGAACAGAATTCTGGTGAAGATGAAAGCAAACTCCTCTCCTCCATTTGAAAGGACCAGACAGGCGTAAAACTTATGATTGGTCACCTTGTTGGTTTCATCAAAGTCAAGCTTCGTACCGAAGCCGTCGGCCTTAGCGTAGCCCAACCAGTTCGAGTCCACTCGTCCAACATAGGCATGATCATTCTGTGTGCCTGTATAGGCCATTTCGCCGCTCAACTGAAAATCCTGAGCCATATCAGGTTTTCCGTAGCCCAAGACATTAATGTCGTCATTGACAGGTTCTCCGTAGAGACGTCTCAACTTGCCGTCCACTTTAGCTGCGAGTATGATTCTGGTGGGCAGTGCAAACGCAGTAGAGGCGAGGAGGGCAGAGGCGAAGATAATTGTTTTCATATTCATTGTTGGATGTATATTTGATGTGAATGAATTTTCTTTCCTCCGTGGCGAATATCTCCTTATATAGTGGGAGCGGCCCCACTTATGGCCCTTCTTTCTCGTCTAATTTTAGCTTCCCCACGTTGCTAACAATTGTTGTTACCATTAGATCATCCCACCGTACGAACCTTTTTTCGCCGGTGTGCTTTATCCACGGAACATGCCTCTGATTTGCATTGTTTTAGAGACACTGAAAAGTGGGGACGATTTCGTGATAATATGTGTCAATTTATGTAATATAATGTGCTTTATCCACGGAACATGCCCTTGATTTGCATTGTCTTTCCCTAAAGATCAAAGAGCGGGGATAATTTCGTGAGAATGTGTGTCAATTCATGCAAGATAATGAGATTCTAAGAACAATGGTACTGACCCGAAGCGGTGGTTAAGCGAGGCGATCTCGAGTTTTGGAACTTCTAGACTCTATATAGTAGTTCTCTGTAATTTTTAGTTCGTTGCCTAATTCAGAATCGCTTTTCCTGAAATATTAGCGCTTATCTGCATGTGACATGTGGCTGTTTCTTTGCTTCACTAATCACTACTTCGCTTTAAACTCTATTGTTCATAGTGTAATTATGATGATCTCACAACTAATGGAGCGACTCTGAAGTCATCTCTATTTCCTGTGTGAAAATTCTTTTGTTACTTTTGGGGGGTTATTAAGGTGTGACACTATGTACAGGGATGGGCCTAAACACCGGTGTGTTGCGCGTTAGCGTAAACGTTCGCGTAAGATGGAACACTTATCTCGTTGGTCTTTAATAACTCTAACAAGCGTGGAACTTCAGTAGTCATAACAGTAGTTTGTATTGGGTTGTTTGTTTAACTAAGTACTAGAGATGCTTGTTTCTTCAGTCGTAAACTCTTGTCTCTCTACATAAGGGGCGACTGGCTCGCCTCTTATATTTTCCCTCAGGGAGAGAACACGTACCTCTTAGTTAGACGGGGACCAGTAGACGAGAGCTCTATAATTGGCCAGATGAGAGCACAGCACAACATTGTTCTTTCCAGTACAATGTCTAAGTTGTTTAATCTGAAACATACTGCATAAGCATGGAATGCTTATGCAGTACGTGAATGCCTTGCGAGGCGTTACGCTTAACACGGTGCCTCGCGCGTCCTCCATCCCCTTCACCTTACACCAAAATTATGTCTGTATGTCCCTAGTTCTCGCCCAAATTCTTTTGAACTGTGACTAATATTTAGCTCGGCAAGTTGACCCACTATGGTATTGACTTGGTTCTTATCTCCGTGATCCTCGCCGGAATACATCGCAACACGGGCCTTGTTTTCGATACTTCCAATTTCTCGTCTGTAGACTTTAGGAATTGGTTTGCCAAGTACTTGGCTTTTGGCGAATCGTGCTACGACAAGTTTGTGTCGATATTACGCTTTAGTGGATACTTTAAGCAGAAAAACCTTATGCTTGATTATGTTGGGAAGGAAACAAGTAAGATGATCAAGGATCAAACCGGGCGTAATCTCGATGACTTCAAGCTGATTAATCACCACAATTAAAACGTCCTTGTTTAACAACTACCCATACCTCCATGTTAAGTCCTCCATTTTGCCAGATCCATAGCTTCTGTTGTAGAATGGTAACATGTGTCACGTGTGCGGACGCGTGACCGCGTGTATGCGACTCTCGACGGAATTAGCTCCAATCTTCAGTGCTTCAAATAGTTTTCGGTGTATCTTATTGTATGAAAGACCATCAAGATAATTGAGAGCATTGAACTTGATCCTCGGATATTTTTGCTTTTATTACATTCTGCTTCTCACTCTCTATATCCTCAATTCTGCTCTCATTTCCTCACCAACATCACACCCATCAACCCCATGTCCCAGCAAGAGCTATTGGCCAACGCTTTTACTCGGGCAATTGAATTGGAACAGCAATGTGACACACTTCTCTCCTCCACATATCTTGAAAACTATAGTGCCCGAAAACTTGCCTCTTTGGGCTTGGCCATTACCAATTTATTGATGAGTAACATCCGGACGGGATTGGCAGGCAAAACTCTCATCGAGCTCACATTGGACCCGGCCTTTTCTCAGCCTGGCGAGGACATTGCGGCTGGTTCGCTCCGTGTGGGCGATATTGTTAGGTTGGATAGAATGGCAGTCGCCAAAGACAAAGATTCGGCGCTTGAGGGAGTTGTCACCAAACTTTCGGGGAAACTCGTTGCGGTGCTGGTGAAAGAGGATGCTTCGGACGAAAACCTCTTGGCTCTTTACAATAACACGGGTAATGATAACATCCGCATGTGGGTGGTTAAGCTCACGAACTCGGTGACGTACAAGCGCATGATACAGGCCATGACGCGATTACAGAAGTTGGAGGAGGGCAAAATGAGCCCCGTGATTCGCCTTCTCCTTGGTCTGGAAAAACTCGCTCCAGGGATGCTCAGGACCGGAAAAAGTGTTGAGCTTAATGGGGAATCCGATCTCGAATTTTATGACCCGAATTTGAACAATTCTCAGCGACAAGCCGTTTCTTTCGCCTTGGAGAACCCCGTGACAATTATCCACGGACCTCCGGGGACTGGAAAGACATACACACTTATTGAGCTCATCAGACAGCTTAAATTTCGGCACAGAGAAAAAATTCTTGTGTGCGGATCATCCAACATTTCTGTCGATAATATTCTCGAACGGCTTGCGCCGGCATTTGCCGAAATGAGTCTTCCCCAGCCCAGTCGCAAATCGAGAGCTTCAAAGAACAGTACCAGTACTCCAAAAAAAGTCAGTCTGGAAATTTCAAAAGTTGAAACAACTGCAAAATCTTCAAAATCCGCAAAATTAAAAGCTCTGAAACACTCAAGGACCCCCCGGGGAAACTCTGGAAAACTCATCAGGATCGGGCACCCCGCACGTCTCTTACAGACAAACCTTCAGTACTCGCTTGATGTGCTTTCCAAGTCTCTGAGCTCTGCCCTGAGCGCCGAAAACCACTCCATTCTTCAGGATATTGCAAAAGATATCGCCGATGCTTTGGCACAAATCAAAAAGTGCAAGCGTTATGGCGAGCGGCGGGCGCTTTGGGGCGAATTGAAGCAGCTTAAAGGCGAGCTTCGAGAACGGGAAAAAAAAAGCATACTGGACCTTCTTTCCGGTGCCGATGTTATCTTGAGTACTCTCCATGGTGCAGGATCAAGTGAGCTCTACAACATCTACAAAGATACAAAATACGGACCGGAAAATCCGTTTTTCGACACCATAATCATTGACGAGGTATCGCAGGCGCTTGAACCTCAGTGCTGGATACCGCTCATAAATCACTTGGGCTGTCGCCGCTTGGTAGTTGCGGGAGACAATAAGCAATTGCCACCGACAGTGGAGTCGTTCGAGACGGCACAAAAGCTCCATCTGCAAGGCCACCAGGTGGCCAACTTGCAAAAGACGCTTTTCGACCGCCTCATTCAGGACTTGGGTGGAGATGATTATCGCAAATTGCTCAACATCCAATACAGGATGAACGCCAAGATCATGGACTTTCCCTCGCGCCGATTATATTCTGGAGAGCTCAAGGCTGCGAAAAGCTGCGCAGGGATTCTCTTATGTGATATGCCCAATGTGGAAAAGTCCGACCTCACATCAGTGCCCTGTATTTGGTATGATACTCAAGGTGGAAACTTCCCTGAGCAGCAAAGCGACGATTCAGGGGGAAGCTTAGCCCTTGCCACAGGTTCCAAATACAACGAAATGGAGGCGCGGGTGGTGGCCTCGCACGTGACCTCTCTCTTGAATGCCGGCGTCACTCCGGAACACATTGGCGTTATTTCACCCTACAGTGCCCAGGTTTCGGTGCTTAAGAAGGGCTTGGGACCGTTTGAAAAAATAGAGGTTTCGACTATCGACGGCTTCCAGGGCAGAGAAAAGGAGGCGATCATCATTTCGCTTGTGCGGTCCAACGATAATCGCGAGGTGGGATTTTTGGCCGACTCTAGGCGGCTTAACGTGGCCATGACCCGTTCGAAGCGACAGCTCTGTGTTGTTGGTGATATGGCTTTATTGCAGCAAAGCGGAGTTGAATTTTTGAAGGAATGGGCAGATGATGCGGAATCGCATTTTGAGATTCAGTACCCCGATAGTTCCGAATGCTGAACAGTCCATCGACTCCTTCAAGGCTCGATGAATGTAACGCTTGGAACAACTTTAAGCCTTCTGGCGAACTTATGCATCCTGTAGGGGTTAAAGCGAGTCTAGCCTGAAAATGAGGTCTTTTTACATCATTGAAGCGCGTCATTGCCGGCTGTTCTCGCATGTGTAAAGACAAAGAGCGCTACAAACCATGCAACTCCACGACTACTCAGTCACTGGAACTACCTCATGTTTCAGAGAGATACGTAAACCTTCAGTAACACAAATGAATAGCAAAGTTGTAAAACACCCGAGCTTCAGTCGACATAAATTTTTACGATGGGTCGTCCTCAAATTTGGCTGTAAATCGGTCGCAGACGTTGCCTTTAAAAATGGGTCGTAGATCGACACCAGATCGGTCGTAGATCGACACCAGATCGGTCGCAGATTTTTACTCTCGATGAGCCTAAACTGCGGCTATCGGCTACTAAGCTGGATCTTTTGATTGTTGAATGTTTCATCATTCGTTAATCGTAGATCACATTGATGATGAGGATGAGGAAGGGGCTGATGTAAGAACAATGGTTCGCGTTCCGCAAATGCTCTAAGCCATTGAAACGGGGCGGTCATCCGCCTTCAAATGCGAAACAAAGGTTAATGTCTAATGAGCGTGCATAGAGTGTAGAGATCCAGCCCAACATCTTGCAGATTCACTGTGATGATTGTTGTTAATTAATTCCAAGTTGAGGTAACGAATGCCAATTGTCAAGCCTCGAAAAATATTATCAGCCCACGTACCAATTTTGAAGTGGTTTCTATGTAAAGCTTGTGTATTTCAAGGCGTTTGAAACTTCTGGTGATGGAAAACGGCCGCACAGGTGACCGTTTCAGCTACATATTTCAAGGCATCAGGAAGTAATTGTAATTAGCAAGAGGTGAGTAAAATATGGAAAAACGAATCGTGAGAGCTAACGTAATAACTCAGCCTGGTACAGGATGTGCATCCAAATAGCGAGCGTGGTTGCATTGTCCAAGCCTCAAAAGCGCGTTCGTCGTACCTTTTCCGGCTGGATTATGAAACAGACGACGCAGCGATGCCTATTCCATGCACAAAGGGTGCCGACATGCCAAGCCCACATACCCCGATGCGGCTAGACGAATAAGCCCATATATAAGGCCACGTCCGACTCTTCTTTTTTTCATCATTATTATCAATCCAGTTTATCTGAACATTCACTCCTTTATAAAAAAGATCTCTCTCAAGCTACAATGAAGTTAACCTTTGTCCTCTCTGCCGCCACCCTTTACTCTTTGGCTACCGCTGCCACCCACTACCACACCAAATACCACTACGTTACTGTTGATCCTAATGGTAACCAAATTGGGGGTGATGTGCCTGCTAACCAGGGATCTAACCAGGAACAAGGTGACTTCAACAACAACAACTTCGAGGTGCAAAACATTCCATTCCAAGATGGTCGTGCCCAGAATGCAGGTACCGGAGACTATCCTGGCTCTGGAATTCCAATGAACCAGGTTGCTGATTCAAATTCTGATTATCCTATCAACCAGGATGCTGGTTCTGATTCTCCAATGAACCAGGATGCTGGTTCTGATTTTCCAATGAACCAGGATGCTGGTTCTGATTCTCCAATGAACCAGGGCTCTGGTTCCGGTTCCGGTTCCGGTTCCGGTTCTGGTCCTGGTCCTGCAAACGGAGGTGCCGACGCTCCCTCCAATACTGCTGGTTCTTCTACCCCAAGCTCCTCGGGATCCTCTGATGGCAACTTCGGTAGCGCCGATGCGAAGTTCGCCAAAGAGATCTTGGACGCCCACAATGAGAAGAGAGCCTTGCACTCCGCAGACAAGTTGAGCTGGGACGAGGCCGCCTACAAGTACGCTCAGGACTACGCTAACCAATACACCTGTGGCTCTGGTTTGCAACACAGTGGAGGTAAGTACGGTGAGAACTTGGCTGTCGGCTACAATTCGGGTGCTGCTTCTCTCGAGGCTTGGTACAACGAGGTCAAAGGCTATGACTACTCCTCTAACTCTTACAACCACTTTACCCAAGTGGTTTGGAAGGCCACTACCAAGGTTGGTTGTGCTTACAAGGAGTGCTCTCAGGGTTTGTATGTGATCTGTTCCTACGACCCTGCTGGAAACGTGATGGGTCAGTTCCAAGAGAACGTCACGCCCAACTAGTTTGAGCAACTTAAATAGAAATTCAACTTGATTTTCATCGGGTGTAGATTGGAATTTGCAAATATCATTTTAGACTTCAGATGATGGAAGGTTCAAATGAGCCAGGCGGAGCATGAAATATGAACTACCACAGCCTTCAGTTATTGAGATTTCGAGGGGAAGTTCAAAAAAGAAAAGTGCCAAGAGTGCGTTTAGATGTAAGGCTAATTTATTTCGAGTCGCACTTCAATTTAAAAGTGCACTAGTCCGAAAATACCTGAAGTCCGGCCATTCCTTAGCGCGGAGGATCTCCTTTTCTTGACCGAGACGCGAAACTGCTAGGTCTCCTTTTTTAAATTTATCCTTTTTAAATGAATTCTAGTCCATACTGAAACACCTCCTTAGTACAAAATTCAAGCGCTAAGTGATTTGCCCGTTTGGCTCTCTCGTGCATTTGCCTGTATGGTGCAAGCCAAAGCCTCGACTAGTCATCGTCGCTACACGCAGACCAATTCGCACCTCTTGGTCCAAACTAAAACTAGAATAATACACAGAACGCGGCTCTACAGCGCCTGATCCATTCTAGCTGGCCCTTGCCCCGATCAATGGATAAGAAGCCTCCAGACATGATGCAGGGTATGTCTGCAGAAATCGTTTCCTCGGCACCTGCCTCTCCGAATCTCGCTTTTAAAGAGGGCGGGGTGGAAGGTGGTACCTCGAACTCACTGCTGGCACCTCCAAAAATATATGACGGCGACGAGTTAGCCTCTTATTCTGCAGATAATCCAACTCAGAAGAAATCTTATAGAGCCTGCATCAGATGCAGATATCGCCACACCCGCTGTCCGGGTGGTCAGCCGTGCCTGAAATGCCAGATGGCCAAAACAAAATGTGAATACAATGAGTACAATAAGCGATTGGTGGTGTCACAGAAGTACCTCTACAAGCTCCAAGACGATATCGTCAAGCTAAAGAAAGAAAATTCTGCTCTCCGTAATAGCCTCAAGCAAGAGCAGATGAAGGTCCCAGCCCTTGAGCCGCAACCGAGCCGTTTAGAGCATCGTCCACTGTTCCAGTCGCCCTATTCACTTCTGGAAAGCTTGGAAGATCTGGAGTCATTGACTCTGGATGCATATGAGCCGAGAAACGAAGTCATACACCCTTCTCTCGATAAGCACGGCAGATTGATCCAGTCCCAGACTGGAGAAAAGCTTTATGTGGGATCTTCATCCATGACCTTATTCGGGCTTGAAATTCAGAATATGGCTCCTAGCCTTCCCAATTCAAACTTGCTTCACCTAAACTCGTCCGCTTCAACTCCTGCTGAAAGCCCCGCCAACTTGTATGGCTCCCCTCTTGCAGATAATGTACGCAATGAAAAGAAGCGAGAAACCAGAATTCTCGAGAAAGAGGGAAATGCATACAACATAACCTTGGCCAAGACAAATACTCGCCCGGGTTTATCGGTGAACTTTACACTTCCATCTTATTCTTATGCCATTCTCTTAGTTGATACATTTATCAACTATAACGATGGTTGTTTCTATTTCTTCAACGAGGGGCTCGTCAAAAGGTACTTGATGAATCTCTACTCTGGAAATACCAGTGAAAATAAAAAAATTATCAAGAGAAACATATTTCCAAAGCAGTCTCCATCGGATGATGAGAATCTGATTAAGACTGATACAGACGATGACACAATTTTAGAAACTATTTGGTTCTGCAAGATCTTATTGATCTTCGCGATTGGTGAGATGTACCTTGGTACTGATTCTGACCCTCACATGAAGAATCTGGAAGATAATACTGCCAAGAAGTTCGGAAAGAACAAGACAAAGAAAAAGCTCCATGGAAAAAGAAATACTCTTCCTGGCTCTGGTTTTTTCTATCAAGCCTCTGAACTTTTCACAGGTTTGTTTGCGTCTGGGGCAATTGATAACATTACGAAAGATGGCGGTATCGAGGTCATGCTCCTATATGCATTCTATCTCCAGGTGGCAGACTGCACCATTGCATCCTACTTCTACTTCGGGTTGGCTTTACGCTCCACCTTGATTCTAGGCTGGCATGTTGACGCAGATATGGAAAATTTGAATCGTTTCGAATTGGAACACAGGCGCAGGATTTGGTGGACCGTTTACATGTACGAGCGGATGCTTTCTTCAAAAGCAGGCCTACCCCTTAGTTTTGCTGATGACAGCGTTTCTACTGAGTTGCCATTCGACTTTGATATTTCCTTGGATAATTTTCCCGCGGATGAAAATGATGTTCGGGGCTATTTTATTTTTCCCTCCTCAGAATACATCAACAACTGTGTGACAATTACGCAAATCAATGCCATCATTTTGTCTTCATTATACACGAAGCAACCTACGGCAAATATTCTTCCCGTTGTTTCGGATTTGGTGCAGCGACTTTTCAAATGGAAAAGCTCACTTCCTAGCTTTCTACTTGTGGATTTTTCTGCTTCAAACTTCACAATTTCAAGGTTGATTGTCAATCTCATGACGGAATACTTCCAAGGAATGAATTTGGCGGTCAGGCCATTACTATTTCATTTTGCTACCAAGAAACTAAAGGAGCTTCAATCCCAAGAAGAAGGCCCGAAGTATGTGGATCTCTCGAAGTACTCCAAAAACGTCTTGACGTTACTCAACGCTTCTTTCCAAGCTTCCATAAATACCATCAAATCTATTTGGGCACTTCTACCTCAGAACATGGTTGCTCTTTTCGGATGGATGGATCGTGAATATCTTTTCACATCTGCTTCCACATTGATCTTGTTCAACGCCTCGTTCGGGGTACACGAAGCAACCTGTGAACACCTAGATCATGCTTTGAGCCTCTTCACAAAGATGAAAAAACTTGGGAATTATCCTGCGGCATTAAGAAGGGCACAGCTCCTCAAATTGATCAAAGTTCTAGATTTCAACGGTGTCATGAACCATCTCTTACAAGAGCATGACGACAGTCTCAAAAATAATACGGGTGATGCAGAAATACCCATGGACCTTGACCACGACATACCCTTAAATAACCTGACTGCCACCGCGAATTTTAGGCACAGCCCCGAGTTTTCTGTGCAAAATTCGGAGCCACTTCAGTCAGATCTAGACTTCATTCAATTCAATGGTCCAGTTCCTTCTGCGACGCGTGCAACCTCCAAAAGACACACGCCGGCTATAGCCCCCAATGAAGACTTGAAGCAAGAGCACACTTTTCAACCTCAACAAAATAATTATCAATCCAAAGGAGACGTTTTTCCCAATTCGGATCTTGAGGGTATTGAAGGTGTCACTTATCTAGATGAGGAACAGCAATTGTGGAATGAAATTACGAATGACGCCGGATGGTTGCAGCCTTCGGGTGTACCCAATGGGGGTGCAAGAAATGATTACAAAATGCCGATGTACGGAGATATGTCAAACAAGCCGCAAACCTCTTCCAATCTCAACAACGCTTATATGCCGAGTTCACGCCCGTCAATGGGTAACATGGCAGGCGCATACGGCGATATCATCAATATGGAGTTCCAAGATGACCTATTTTAAGATACATTTAAAGTTTTCAGCAATATCCAGACCTGGATTCCATGTTTCGCATTAATGTAATAAATAATGATTAGCTATTAGCAGCCTGTAGGCCTAGAAGAAGTCCAACGACACGTCGTTTTGGCCCTGTTGCTGAAGTATTTGCTGTGGCGATATGGACAGGATCGGTGCCGTATTCTTGTCTTGATGTTTGTAGTCTCCGGTTCCAAATGTTGACAAGTCTACAAAAGCCAGTAGCTCGGGTTCTTTCGTCATCATCTGAGGCGAAATACCATCCGTGAAAGGTAGCTCTGCAGGCAGTTTGTTGTACTTTGGTTGGTTTTGCTGCAACTGAGCGGGGTTGAGCTGCATGTGTTGTTGGCCCTGTGAAACCAGCTTTTGACCTGAGTTTGCAGCTACCGATCCAGGCGTAGGATGCAGCAAATTCATTTGCGGAGATTGAAATTGTGGCTGTGGCTGATTTTGAGCAATGTTGAACTGATTAAATGTAGAATGCTGGTTTTGTGCCAAGGATTGTACTGGCACATGCTGTTGCTGTGGCTGTTGGGACTGAAGACCCTGTGGATGAACTTGCTGTCCCGAATTATGCATGAGCGGTGTCATATTGCCGTTCCGAGTGCCTTGCTGATTGTACAAGTTTTGGGGGTTTACCTGGAGGCCATTAGATGGGTTCTGAAAATTCGGGGTCACATGGACATTCTGAGGATTTTGCATACCCTGGATGTTCTGGAGGTTGGGAGTATTCTGTGTGTTTGTAATGTTTTGGAAGCTCTGGGCATTGCGCATGTTTTGAAACACCAGATTGGTCTGGGTAGGGTTCTGAGAATTCTGAATGCCCTGCATCGTTTGCAAATTGGGATTTTGGCTATTCAAATTCTGAGATGCTTGCATATTCTGAGGGCTTTGCATATGCTGAGGCGTCTGGATAGTCTGTGAGTTCTGAGGAGTCATTCCCTGTGGAAATCCTTGGAAGCCCTGCATGCCTGAGTTAGGAAGTCCTTGCGGCGTCTGAAGACCTGGGTTTGGAGCGCTACCTGCGTTCTGAGAGTTCCCTTGCGGCGGCCTTCCCTGAGCTTCTTGCTGGATCTTCATCTGCTGAATCTTTAACTTGAGGAATTGCATGGCCTCGGGATAAAGGTCTTGGAGCCGTTTATATAACAGTCTGAGTTCGGGCATTTCGGGTGGCGTTGATAATATAACAGGAAATTGTAGCCTATTTGGCTGGCGCGCGGCTTCCTCGTTGACGTATGTATCATTAATGTAGGAAAGCACACTCAAGTTGCATTGTAGTCGACGATTGATGTTGTTGTATTGCTCCAATATACTCTGCCTATTCTGCGGCAGTAATTGTTGGATCGTCTGCCGATTGCTCAAGATTGTAGCGTATATGCTGTGAGCTTTCTTTATGAGCAGCGAATTGATGAGAAGTAACACAGTGACCCTGTCTTGATCAATATCGAGCTTTCTTCTTTCAGACATTTCCCCAACGTCAGCTTTTTCTGTATAGGTAGAGAGTCTATGTGAAAGGCTTGCGTCTTGTCAGGCTATGTTGATAAAGCCGAGTTATGGACTATGTTTTTTTGTTGCCTGCTCGCGAAGCCTGTACTTAACGTTACTTGTCAATGTGCTTTCGATAGTGCGCGGACGCGCAATATGCACCCCACTGCGTTGCACGTCATTACGTCTAAGCCGTTATGACCGATGTCAGGGCGATGAGGTCCTGATATCTCAAACTTATGCAATGGCCTTGAGGATAATCATTACTTTACAATTGTCTAGCTGTTTCTTCTAGGAAGATCTAATATTTGAGACTTGAACAGACCTCTTGCACTTTACATTATGTCCATTGAACTTCATTTTTTACCTACACTCGAGAAGAACCTTTACAACTTCTCCGTGAGCTCAGGAACTGCCTCATTGAGATCTTGGACCAATCCAATATCAGCAACATTGAAAATTGGGGCATCAGGGTCTTTGTTAATGGCGACAATAGTCTTAGAGTCTTTCATTCCGGCAAGATGTTGGATGGCGCCGGAAACTCCCACGGCAATGTACAATTCGGGTGCGACAATCTTACCTGTTTGACCAACCTGCAAGGAATTGTCGCAGAAACCAGAGTCAACGGCTGCTCTTGAAGCCCCAATGGCAGCGTTGAGCTTGGTGGCCAAAGGCTCAATTAAAGCATCGAATGAGTCTTTGGATTGCAATCCACGACCTCCGGAAACCACGCGCAAGGCTGATCCCAATTCTGGTCTTTCGGATGTGACCAACAGCTCGCAAACAAACTGAGTTCTATTTCCAGACTCTGCCGAAGCACACACCTCTTCCATAGAGACAACATCACCTGAGATTTCGGATGGAGGAAAGTTGGAAGCTCTGACCGAGAGCAAGATAACTTTGTCCTCGGACTTTACCGTAGCCAATGCATTACCAGCATAAATCGGTCTCACGAAGGTATCTTCGGATTCCACTTTAATAATGTCAGAAATTGGTTGCACATCAAGCAACGCACCCAATCTTGGCAATAAGGACTTTCCAACTGCACTAGCAGGTGTCACGATATGGCTAAAACCCTTATTCTCGACAATCTCCTTAAATAAGGGTGACAACTCTTCGGAAAGATAGTGGTTATATTGCTCGCCTTTGGCTAGCAAAACATTTGAAACTCCATCAATCTTTGCTGCAATTCCGGCTATTTTCTCTCCGTCCGGGCCGGCCACGATAGCTGTAATAGGCTTTCCAAGAGCTTTTGCTGCTGTCACTGCAGATAAAGATGGCGATGTGATAACTCCTTTAGCTGACTCAATGAAAGTGAGTGTGTTAGATCTCAATGTTGAGTTGGAGAATCTCCGAAAGGAGGAAATGGAACGGAACATTTGGGAATACAAATACTAAACTTCAGTTAACTAAGTCTCAAAATTTTACGTGTGCGACTGTGCAGTTCCGCACCGTAATCGGCCTAGAAGTCTGTGAGCAGGTTGTCACACAAAGCACTAATTTTTAACTCTTTACTCGATCATTACTGATTTCATGATTAAAATTATTTAATTTGGTGTATGAACTGGTTTTTTTTCCTGTGTAAGGTCTTTTAAAGCTTTATACCAACTTTTGAATTTTATAATCGCTATTGATTTTTTATAGCTTTTGCTCACTAAGAGCGAACGTGAATTATTTTGTGAACTCTTAGCCAGGATCTTTCTCCACAGCCTTAAAATATATTAGATTTGAAGCGATTAAAAGGAGAAATAACGCTACAGCTCTTGAAAAAACAAGATCACAGAAAAGTGTATTTTTCTTTGCTTTGTCTTCTGGCAACCGCGTTGCTGGTACCACGCTTTATTTCTCAAGCGACGATTTCAATCAGTATCTCTTTTTGTTACCACTTATCACGTGCGAAGCGCTTATTACTACACAGCAACACTAGTGATTAATGATATAACCCTCAAGGGAAAAGAAACAAGAAAAAACGACCCTGATGTCCTCGGAAAGAGATAAAAAAGCGAAAGCTTCACTGCAGAGTCGAAAAACATCGAGCCCTAGTCCAAGTTACAGACTCATCTCCAACAAAAGGGTTAACCCAGAACGAGATGCTCTACTCAAATTTAGTGACTCTCGGGGCTATGATGGACATGTGAGTTCAGATGATGAGTCGTTTTTAATCGGACGACTCGCAAAGTCGCCCTCCGTTGAAGACGCTTCACAACCACTCTCTTCCGCTGTACATGAGTATGCACCAGGAGCACATACAACCTCCATGAGAGAGCTTCTTCCCTACTATTTGCCTATATTATCGTGGATCAATCAATACCGCTTTGAATTTTTTGTGGGCGACTTGATTGGAGGTGTATCTTTGGCTACATTCCAAATTCCCTTGGCCATTTCCTATTCTAATTCACTAGCTAAAGTACCAATTACTTGTGGGCTTTACTCCTTGGGCATAGCCCCCCTTGTTTATATGTTTTTGGGGTCTGTACCACAAATGATTACCGGACCCGAGGCTCCAATTTCGCTTATAGTGGGACAAGCTGTCGAGCCGCTATTACACCACTCAAAGGATTACAAGCTTTCTCCTATAGAGTATGTTGTCGCCATTACGTTCTTGAGTGGCTTTATGCTATTTGGGCTCGGGTTGGGTAGATTTGGATTCTTGGATAATGTACTATGTGACTCACTATTGAAAGGCTTCATTTTTGGCGTGGGTATCGTCATGATAATTAATGCTTCGATACCTATGCTAGGTCTCGAAGAAATTCTTAAGGAAGTGAGAAAAAATAAAGATTCGCCTGAAATTCACTCCCCTTTCGACAAACTTATGTTTGTGGTGAACCATATTCAAGACTACCACCTGCTCACTCTTCGGGTGAGTTTATGTGCCTTAGCTACTATAGCTATCATTCGCAGGCTTAAAACTTTTGCTTGCAACTCTAAAAGAAAGAACTTCAAGGCCGCCGTTTATTTTCCAGAGATCTTGATAGTGGTGGTAACATCAACAGCGATGTGTTCACAGTACAAATGGAATCATAACGGTCTAGAGATAGTTGGACGTCTTTCAGAGGTGTCTAACGATATTCCTATGTTCAATCCACTTTCATGGCGCTACCTAAGACTCATGAAACACCTTGCATCGTCCGGATTGGTTTGTGCTATGTTAGGATTCTTTGAGTCCACCACGGCCCTGAAATCACTTGGGTCTCGTTACAACTTGCCTATCTCGTCCAATAGAGAACTTGTTGCACTTGGAGCAATCAATATCTTTGTATCCATTTTTGCTGGACTCCCTTCATTTGGGGGATACGGGCGATCAAAGATCAATGCAATTTCTGCCAAAACCACGTTTTCTGGCGCAATAATGGGGTTTATATCTCTTGGGACCGCAAGGTATGTGTTGGAGTATTTGCATTATATCCCCAAATGCATTCTTAGTGTGATAACTGCCACCATAGGTTTGCTGTTAATGAGCGAGGGCCCACCTCAGCTTCAATTTCACTGGAAGTCCAAGGGTTACGATGAAGTGTTCACATTTGTGATTACAGTATTGACGACACTATTTTTTTCCATGGAGGCAGGCGTCGCAGTTGGATTAATTTACCTGTTTGTCAGAGTGGTTAAAAACTCAGCCGAGTCTAACATACAAATTTTAGGACGGGTACCCGGGACCAACCAGTTTTTGAATGCTGATACGGATGCTGAAATTGTTGAAAGTGGTAGCATTGGCGATGGAAATCTTCCACCGTTCGAGAAGAAAATGTCTCAATTGAATTTGTTCACTGATAACCTCAGACTATTGAACTATCAAGCCTTGGAGGAGATCGAAGGATGCTTGATTGTGAGAATTCCAGAACCCTTGACTTTTGCGAACGCAAGCGACCTACGAGCACGACTTGACAGACTTGAAAGATACGGATCCACTAGAGCTCATCCTGCACTTAAGAGAAAAAGAGCAGTGTCTATGTCTAAGTACACAATCTTCGATTTGGAGGGAATGTCATTCATAGACTCATCTGCCGTGCAGATTCTACACAATGTGCTCAAAGGGCATCAAAAGCGAGGAATGCGTTCGTTTTTTGTTCGTGTTCCAAAGAGTCGCTCCTTACGTGAAAGACTCAGGAATACAGGCATAATGGACATCCTTAAAGAAGATTTAGAATTCACGAAACAAGCGAGGTCGAACCACAATGGCCCACAAGCCACTATGATGGGGACTTCTAGCTCGAGATTTTCTTCGACCGAGTTTCACCGTGAGCCTTTTTTTGAGCACATAAGAACAGCTTTGGCAGTGATTGATGATCACGAACAAGAGTATTCTAGGGAATTGGAGGCAGTCTAAGATAAATTTGTCTACTTTTGATGTGTAATCTAGTTAAAAATTCATTTAAAGCTCAATCTAAGCTACGCGGGTTCTCGAACACGTGATGGAACAATTCTATGATACGCGTTCTTTCAATCGATTAGGAAGTACATCTATAATGAGTGACGAAAAGGACGAGTTGAACATCAAAGAAGAATATGAGCTATGGAGGAAGAACTGCAGGTACATGTATGACTTTGTTAGCGAAACAGCTCTCACGTGGCCTTCATTAACTGTGCAGTGGCTCCCTGAACACGATGTGGGTGATGTGGTGAATGCCAAATTATTGTTGGGTACACACACTTCAGGGGAGGCACAAAATTATCTTAAATTAGCTACCACTAAATTGCCATACCCTTCTGCTAAAAATAAGCTAAAGGTGTCCTCAATCATAAAGATCTCGAAGAAATTTGAAACTTCAAATGAAATCAATAGAGCTAGATACATGCCTCAAAACCACAACTTAGTGGCCACTATAGATGGAAATGGAGGTTGTAATCTTTTTGAATTGGAATCAGGCAATAAAAAGGGCGATTTTGCACCCCACACTGAAAACGGTTATGGTCTATCCTGGAATATGTTCGAAGAAGGACTTCTCGTAACGTCATCAGATGACAAAACTGTTGCTGTCACTGATACTAATAAACTAACTGAGAACAGTGCTTCAACCATATACACAGCTCATACTGATATTGTGAACGACGTGAAATGGAGCAATTCTGACGCACATATTTTCGGATCTGTTTCAGATGACCAAAACCTTCTAATTTACGACTCTCGTGTGAAAAAAAGCATTTCAGGTTTCAAGAGTTCAGATACTAAGGGGATCAATAGTGTTGCGTTCTCTCCTTTTTCAGAGAATCTATTAGCTATTGGAAATGCAAATTCGAATATTAATCTATTAGACATTAGAAAAATGTCTTCAAAGAATCCAGACGACTGCCTTCTTCATACCATGATGGGACATGGAGATTCAGTTACTTGCTTGGAGTTTTCGCCAGGCAAGGATGGTATTCTTGCCTCTGGTTCACAGGACAGAAGAGTATTTATTTGGGATTTGAGCAAGATAGGCGAGGAGCAGTCTCAAGAGGACGCTGAAGACGGAGCTTCAGAGATTTTCATGATGCACGCGGGCCATACTGGTGCTGTTACAGATTTAAGCTGGTGCCCTTTCATGGACTGGACTCTTGCTTCTGTGGCTGATGACAATATTGTCCACCTTTGGCAGATTGGGAAATCTCTAGTCGAAAGTGACTCAATCGACGTTGCCAATATAACCCTAGAATAGTTCTCGAACTAAAAATGGGACTGAAAAATCTCATATTCTAGGTCCAGGTTTTGACCTTATTTCTCAATGATCAATGTATTTTACCAAGAAACACATTAGCCTCATGAATCGTAGAGGGAGAGTACCTACGTCTAATTTTAAAGAACTCGAATTTAAAGAGAAAATAAAGCAGCTCTTATGATTTCGTCTGGTTAGATTATTTTTAATTTTGTAAAGGCTCCGTTTTGCAGCTCGAGAAATGGCAGATCTCGATATAGTGGATCTCAATAATGTATATTTCGGAAGCCCAATTGTTTTCAAAAGACTATCCCAATTCTTTAACATTAACATTCAGATCCTTATATCAATGACTTCAGATTGATATGCAGTTTTTTCGACACATTTTCACGATTTACCTCAGGGTAAGTGAGGTGCTATCAGTCATGGGTACATCCTCTCCCGCAGTCGTATTCGGAATCGCACGACTTCATTCAGTCAATCCTCAGCAAGAGAGGATCCACTATTTAAAATAACAAAGATGGCCGATTTTCCACCAAACTTGTCAATTCGTCCATTGACCATCGAAGACTTGAGTCAATGTGTGGAATTAGAGGCGAAAGGATTCCCAGAGCCAGAGAGGTGCTCTCAGGACAAATTCAAGTACAGATTGACCGTGTGTCCTGAGCTCTGTTCTGGATTGTTTGTTAGAGAATATACCACGAAATACAACGCAGTCAATTTGCCAGAAGTTGCTGAAAGGTTGGATGGAGAAAGTGTATCCAACGAGGATGCTGCCGACAAAGGTGCCAATGGTGAAGACGAGAGCTATGACGAATTGCCTACAAAGCTGTCTGTTGTGAAGGAAACCTTGATTGGCCATATTATTGCCACAAAGATTTATTCGGACAAAATCACAAGTAAGTCTATGGGCCTTCCATCCAAGGATGACATTGAGAAGGGCCATATCGAACACTCTAGATTTATTGGTGTTCATGGCTTGGTCATTGACCCTGAGTGGCAAGGTAAGAGTTTGGGTACCCTTTTGATGCATGACTACATACAGAAGATGTCGAACCAAGATATTGCCAGTAAGGTGGTCATTATTGCACACAAGCGTTTAATTCCTTTCTACGAGAAAATCGGTTTCGTGAACCACGGCGAGAGCGATTGTAAGTTTGCCAATGAGACATGGTACGACTTGTCGATCGACTTAGTTCCTCAAGAGGAGTAAGTCGGCAAATGTTTTTTTAATGCATTTTCATATATATTGCGAGTAACATTAGCGTAAATGAATGAGCGGTTCTCCAGCATGACTTGTTCTGGTGTCTGGCCACTATGCGCGAAGTGTGTTCTTTCACCTTTCAACCATTTCACGATGAAGATTCCGAAGCCTATACAAGAAGTATTCGATCGATTCCCTCTCGAAATTTATCCACCTGTCCCTACTTTGAATGAAAGATACTCTAAGCAATATTCTTTTGGCCTGAAACAGGGAGATTTTCCGGAAAAATCGTCATCAGAAACCTTTGTGTTAGGAGTTCACAACGTTATGCCGATTGACATAAATGGTTCGATAAAATATGCAGCAACAGATCCTGTTGGGTTGTCAAACTCCTTAATCTTATGCTATAGTAACTCTTTACTACTTCCGGGCGATACTGCGGACACGTCCTCCCAACATATTTTGATGCCGTTATCATATCTCGCGTCACCTGATGATGAACTTCCAATTATGGTGGAGAAAACTGGCAAAACTCAAGAGGTCATTTGTACTTCTGAATTAATTAAATCAGTCGCCTCCAAATATTTTAAAACCCCCGCTGAAAGTTTGCTCAATGATTTGTTGGATGGATTCTATGACTTGTGGATTTTTGCTTTAATCTATGACATTCCTCTCACAAACCCTTCAGCATGCGAGGCATTTTTTTATCAAGATGAAGAGATCAGAGAATTCGGTAATATAATAACGACTAAAGTTTTGAATGATATGTCTAGATGGGGATCTTTCAGACAAAAATATCCCCACCTATTTCACGACAACTATGCCTACTTGAAAGATGCACGCGAATTGGTTAGTGGTTATAACTCACCGAACAAAAGAAGCTTCGAACAATCTTACTTTTCCAAGCTAATAGAATTTGACTCGTCAATTCCGCTATTTATGGAGTTTTTTAGAAATTCAGAAACCTCTGAAGCCAAAGCGATCTTGCAACTAAAATTTGCCTCATATTTGATTTGCATCAATTTTTTCGTTCCTAAGGACACACATCTCTCAAGAACAGTACATACTAAGCACCAGGATGCGTTGGAGTTTAGTGTGAAACTTTTGAGCACATTTTAATATATTACATGGAATGAATTTAATTTCTCATGTACACCTACTGTATTGCTATAGAGTTCACGTTGCTCGTCAACAAAGATGTCACATTATCCTCGATGATCTTCTCAGAAGTTTCAGACAAGTGCTTCTTTGGATCTTGCTTTCCGACGTACCTTGTCTTTAGTTGTTCTTCCAGCAAGTCTTTCTCCTCAGTCACCCTATCATTGTAATTTTTGGCGATTTTTACCAAATCTTGAACATTTTTCAAGTTTTCATGCTCAGAATGGTCATAATCTACCATTTTTAATCCACTCTGCCAAGACTTTTTGTGGAGATTCAAAAGCATATTTGTCTCATACAGAGTCTTGTGGTAATCGATGTTCAAGGAGTAGTATTGCCTGTTGAGACCATGAATTAATGCCTGAATAGAAGGTTTATTCAAGTGTCCAACATTAGAAGTGGATTGCCTTGGCTCCTGACCTCTCATCAATGTGCTTGGATCAATAGTTCTAAAAGCATCAATCACCACTTTCCCTTTAACAGACTGGATAGGATCAATCACGACGGCAACTGCTCTTTTATTCAATTGCTCAAAACTTTGCTGTGTGTTGACATCGACAGAAGATAACCAACAGCCAAATCCAGGATGTGAGTGGTACCAACCGACGACCATTTGATCACGGCCGGTTTGTCTCAACATATCCATCATCTTCGTTTGGAAAACATCATCCACTGCTTCGACAGATACACCAGTACCAGACTGAGGCATGGCGAAGACATCTTTTACATGGATCGTGAAATCATCCACGAATTCACCAAGCATTAAACCCATGACTTCCATAGGCACGCCAGCTCTACCATGTTTAAGCATCTTCAAAAGGGCTAAGGATGAAATGTAAACTGTTTCAGCATCATCAATTGCTGGTGAATCGGTTGGTTGAGGTCCACCTGGGCCACCTAAGCTGCCTCCACCGCCTAATAATCTCTGTAATCTCTCCATGTTTATTGATCTTGCAAGATTTGCGAAGTACAAAAGTGAGTGAGTGGCGAAATCAGATTGATACGCGCACACTATGTGTCAAATCTCTTTCCACCATATTTCCAGACATAACAAACACTGATACAAGGAGATCTATCCAAGTAAAATTCTTTTTGCTCTTTAAAATTGCAGTTGAGATCAGGTAGTACTACCGAAAATATTCAATTGGCTCGTCCTTAAAACCAGGCTACATTTGCAAGTACAGAGTTTGTTAGGATTTACCTGTGGGTAATCTCAAACAATATATTCGAAATTCTATAGGTACACAACAAAGACTGCAACGATAGTTTTAGGATGATCGTGAATGGCATTTTGGATGCATGGTTGCGGAGAATTCTGAT
This sequence comes from Metschnikowia hawaiiensis, assembly GCA_002370325.1. Classification (NCBI taxonomy): domain Eukaryota; kingdom Fungi; phylum Ascomycota; class Pichiomycetes; order Serinales; family Metschnikowiaceae; genus Metschnikowia; species Metschnikowia hawaiiensis. Next base: position 34,656 of record NLAM01001340.1, on the reverse strand, counting down.
TTTAATTCCGCGCAGTTGCACGGCCCTTTCCACATATCGGCAAGTATTCGCAAAAATCTAGAAACTTTAAGTGTAATGTCTAACGATATTCCAGCATTGAAAGGTTTAAAGTACCCAGCGAAAGAACATGCTCGGAGAGTACTTTCTCATTTCCATGAGAAGAAAAGCGAACTGAAAGTTGGCTTTTTTATGAGTGGTGAAGATCTCGAGCTCTACCAGTACTGCGACCAAACGAAACCCATTCGCCAAAATCGTTATTTCTATTACCTCAGTGGATGTGAGGTTCCTGGCTCGCATATTCTTTATGACGCTGTGTCAGATAAATTGTCTCTCTTCTTACCCAATGTTGACAAAGATGATATCATGTGGAGTGGGTTGCCCCTTCTGAAAGATGAGGCGTTGAAAAGTTTCGACATAGATCACGTTCATTTTGCAAGTGACCTCAAAGAGCAAGTCAAATCCTTAAAAAAATCCGGATATTCTATCTATACCACGGACCACAACAAATGGAATCATTCTGTCCAGGAGTTTGTAATCGAGAAAGATGAGGCGTTTTTTTACTCTTTAGATGAAGCTCGTATGATCAAAGATTCTTATGAAATTGAACTTTTGAGGCATGCTTCTGCCATCACCGATAAGTGCCACTTGGCGGTAATGTCAGCTACCCCAATTGAAACTAACGAAACGCACATCCATGCGGAATTTATGTACCACGCTCTCAGACAGGGATCCAAGTATCAGCTGTACGATCCAATATGTTGTTCTGGTCCGAACTGCTCGACATTGCATTATGTCAAAAATGATGACGAGATCGGCAATGAAAAACGTTCGATTTTAATTGATGCGGGCGCCGAATGGAAATGTTATGCTTCTGATGTCACAAGATGCTTCCCAATCAATGGAGACTGGAGTAAAGAACATTTGGAAATCTATAGCGTTGTTCAAAAGATGCAATCTGTCACGATGTCGCTCATCAAACCAGGTGCTCATTGGGATGAAATTCATTTGGAGGCTCACAAAGTATTAGTCAAAGAATTTTTGAAATTAGGAATCTTTGAAAACGGCACCGAGCAAAAGATTTATGAATCGAATATTACAGCGAGATTTTTCCCTCATGGTCTCGGCCACCTTCTCGGAATGGACACTCATGATGTAGGCGGTCGTCCAAATTACGATGATCCTGACCCCAAATTGAAGTACTTGAGATTACGCAGAAATTTGGTCAAAGGAATGGTGTTGACAGATGAGCCAGGAGTCTACTTTTCACCGTTTTTGCTAAAGGATATTTTGGACGATCCATCAAAGATGAAATTCATCAACAAAACAGTGCTCGACAAATATTGGTACATTGGTGGGGTCAGGATAGAAGATGATTTACTCATTACCGAGGACGGATACGAAAACTTTACGAAAATCACTTCCGACCCTGTTGAAATTACTAACATTATTAAGAACAGCATTGCAAAAGGAAAGCACGGTTTTCATAATATCGTTTAATAAACAGATTAGTTCTTGCAAAGATTTAGATGTCACGGAGAAGTCGCGAAATTACACGTAGAGAGCACAATGTGTACAGTCCCGCCCCTTTAAACCGCTTTTCTTCATAGCATTTGATTTCAAAATGGACGAAAATTACGACGTTATCGTTTTAGGTACCGGTCTCACTGAATGTGTTCTTTCCGGAATTTTGTCTGTTGAAGGCAAGAAGGTTTTACACATTGATCGTCAGGACTTCTACGGAGGTGAGTCCGCTTCCCTTAACTTGCTGCAATTGTACAGCAAGTTCAAGCCATCTAGTCAAAAGCCAGAAGGAATCTCTGGTCGTGATCGTGACTGGTGTGTTGACCTTATCCCTAAGTTCTTGATGAGCAATGGTGAATTGACTAATATTTTGGTCCACACTGATGTTACCAAATACATCGAGTTTAAGCAGATCGGAGGAAGTTATGTCTACCGCTCTGGAAGAATCTCTAAAGTTCCGTCAAATGAAGTCGAAGCATTAAAAAGTTCTTTGATGGGAATTTTCGAGAAACGAAGAATGAAGAGATTTTTAGAATTCGTTGCTGCTTATGATGAAGATGTGGCTTCTACTCATCACGGATTTGACTTAGACAAAAATACGATGGAAGAGATCTATACTTACTTCGGCTTGGAAAGAGGTACTAAGGACTTTATTGGACACGCAATGGCATTGTGGGCCAATGATGATTACTTGGTTGAACCCGCCAGACCCACATACGAGAGACTTATTCTTTATGTTCAATCCGTGGCGAAGTATGGAAAATCTCCATATATTTATCCATTGTATGGCTTAGGCGAATTACCTCAAGGTTTTGCGAGATTGTCTGCTATTTACGGTGGCACTTATATGTTAGACACCCCAATTGATGAAGTGTTATATGATGAAGACAAGAAATTTGCCGGAGTCAGGACTAAAGAAGGAACTGCCAAGGCTCCAATTGTTATTGCAGATCCAACCTACTTTCCTGAACGGGTTCAGAAAACCGGGGCCAGAGTGATTAGAGCCATGTGCATTTTGGATCACCCAGTGCCCAACACGAATGATTTGGATTCAGTGCAAATTGTGATTCCTCAAAACCAAGTCGGACGCAAGAATGATATCTACATTGCTGTCTTGTCTGATGAGCATTGCGTTGTTCCAAAGGGATACTATCTTGCAATTGTTTCTACGATCGTTGAGACTTCCACGCCTCATGTTGAATTAGAGCCAGCATTTAAATTATTGGGCTCTAGAATCGATACTTTGATGGGCCTCGCTGATTTGTTCGAGCCTAAAGAAGATGGCTCTGAAAGTAACATCTTCATTTCCAAGAGCTACGACGCGTCTTCTCATTTCGAGACCGCAACCGATGATATCAAGGATATATATTTTAGAGTTACTGGAAAACCATTGGTGTTGAAGAAGAGAACCACTGATGAAGATGCTGAGGCCTTGGTCAATTAGGTTGATATGATGTATTCGCCGAGTCGAACTTGCAAAAAGCCTTGAAATCTCAACACATATTTGCTGAAACCTGTCTTCTGTGTTAGACCTGATGAATGGAAAATATACTTTAATTCAATTCTTCTTAATCAAAATAGAGAAGAAGCTGCCATTTCCACGTTGCCATTCGTCATTTTAAGCGCTGACACGGCCTCTTCCCTTGAAAATCCTAAAGACGTAATTTGAGCAATGCTTTCCTCGCTAAATTCACCTTTTATACTATTGCTAGAAGTAGGCGGCGGTTGTGCACGAGAGGCACCATTTTCTTCACCTGTCCTGAATTTGCTTTGATGAGCCGCATGCTGTTTCAAAAACTCATCAGCATCGCTGGGCAAGCGTTTTACATGCTTCGATACTTCAGCCTCAGTCAAGAATTTAATCTCTTGACCGCCAATGACCAATGCATCCTTGTGGAGGTCAATTGAACACTTGTGTCTTCTAAGCATGTCCAAGCCAATCAAAATACCAACATGTATATCAAGTAGCGTAAACGAACAAGGCAATTCAACATTAGTCTCACCCAACTTAACGGCCACATTATGTATGCGACCTTTTGATTTTTGAGTACCCGCCCCAACTGTCATTGTGGCAAATCGATTATCGATCAAGTCCAGGATTCCAAACTTTTCAGCAAGATCGGAGTGTATTGTGGTTTTTTGAGCCCCTGAATCCACCAATCCGTAAGCTTCATGGCCATTTATCTCAAGTTTGATGTAAAGAAAATTCACATTCACAAATGATTCAGGTGCTATATGAAAGGCTAATTCGAAGTTTTCCTGAATACGTTGCTGGCGTATTGCATCTAAGATTTTGGCTTGAGTCTCGGGATCATCGTTGTTTGCCAACTCTGCACCTTTGTTACTTTGGAGAGCCTGGAGATGTTGAAGCATCTCGCTTTTGAATCTAGATTTGTCGTGTAGCACGTTACTCAATCTTGGATAATCTCTGTGTAATTGTTGGGCAGCAAGGGGATTTGCCAACGCTTGAAGACGAGAGGCTTCAATTCTTTGATCTACATCAGAGTGCATTCCAATACTTTGAATCTCGTGCTGACCATCTGCTTGGGACAGAAGGGAAAGTAGATCCCCATCGCTAATCCCCAACTGCTTAAGGGTTTTTTGGTCATCTGATAATATTTTGTTGTTGTGAATAAGCATCTGCTTGCCAACTGCTATATCAGTCTCGGCTTCCACATAAGCTTTGAAGTCATGAAGCAGAATCTCTTCGGAAATCTCCACCCCCACAGCTTTGTCATGGTTTTGAATGGAAATAGTTAATTGCATGATATTTTGGTTGAGTTCTTAGCCCTTCTTTTTTGTATTCTTGGTGTGTTGTTTTTGTGACTATCTTGAGTGGCGAAAGACAGAAAGTGCTTACTTTACGCGTGCAGGTAGAAGCGCCATTGAGAATGGCACTTAATAATTTCCTTCATTGATGAGATTTATCTCCAGTGACCGAAGCCAGCTGAGGATATCTAATTCAATAAATTTCTGATTGAATTACAAACATAAGAATTTATTTGTGAGTGTAAATGTTGACATATAAAAGGCCTCATGAAAGCTATTTGCCCCCTGTTTGGTCGAAGTCTATGATTAGGCAATCGAGTACGTAAGGGTCTCTTAGAATCAATTCAAGGAGCACCCTTAGCTCGAGAGACAAATCTTCTGAGATAGCCATTGTTTGTTGAAATATTTGAACTTTCTTTTTTCCATAGCCATTTAGAGTGGACACAACATTGCAATTTGAGCACCGTTCAATAACATTTTCTTCAAGAGGGGTCCTTTCTTGTCTCCATCTTGAATTTCCACAACTTGCTCTAGAACAACATTGACAAAGTCGTCGAAACCAACAAGCTTTCCATGGAACTCTTTGCTGTTTGTCAACAAGATTTTGATATTTGAACCTATGGCGCGGTCAATTGCCTCTAAGGGTAGCAATGTGCTCACTAGAGTTGATTCTGATGTTTCACGGTCAGCCTGGTTAGTATGTTGAGAAATCTGTTCTTCTGCTGACATCGTTATTGAAGCGAAGTCCTGTGGACATCTTACGAGTTTTTGCGCTCCTCTCTGGAGTGTATATAAGGATTTCAATGGAAGATGAAATTATCACCTACACTGATGCAAAGTAGTATGATATTGTACCTATTATTAAATTTTGATTAAAAGACCTTGAGAAAAAGCTCATGAATAATCCAACCTTTTGAGTCCGGGAGAGATTATAAGGTAATTTCTTCTGCTCCATGTACATCTAGTTGTCGTGAGGAACAATCTTCATACTCACTTCAATCATAGAACAGATCCTTCTCCATACCTTCAAATTTTCTTAGCAAAATACTAAGTCTTTTCTTTAGATTTCCACCCGTCAAAATCGATTAAAGCCTGCATACATCCCCACTCGGTAATTTTATTCTGAAGCCACACAAGATTCACAGGTTTTGTCAAGAAGTCATTACAGCCGGCCGTAAGAGCATTCTTCTTATCGACAGAGGAATTTGATGAAGCAGTCAACGCCACGATAATAACGGGAGACCTGAATATATTGAGATCAAGCTTTTGTTCCTCCTTGATTTCCAACTGACCCCAGTTGCTGGTGTTGGTCAATTCATGCTGCGCAAAGACACCAATTCTGTTGATTTTTTCAAGGGATCTTATCTCCTTAGTAGCATCAATGCCGGACTTAACTGGAAGCTGAATATCCATCAAGACCAAGTGGAATCCGCCTTTTCTCCATTTATCAACAGCTTCTTGACCATTTTTAGCAATTTGGTAATGAATCTTGTGTTTCCTCAAAAAGGCACCAAGAATTGCTTGATTAATAGTGTTATCTTCCACGACCAATACTGATATCAGTGGTAGCACTTTTTCAAAAGTGCTAGTGTTGATTGTCTTCTCTTTGAGTTTTGTTCTTTCTGGCAGAGATTTCAGATTGTTCGCAGCGCTTAATGAATCATTTTCATTGGGCTTTGGATTGTCCGAAGAGTCTGCTCTCTCCAATGATAGTAGGGGTAATACATCAATATTTGACTCGCTTTTTGACAAAGAACCCTGTTTCAAGTCGGGCGGTCTAATATTCGCATCTGGTGTGAACGATTGATCGGGAGAAGTGCCGATATTGGTAACGTTGTTTTTGAGTCCGTATGACTTTTCCTGCGAGGTTTCATCTAAAGAAAGTCTCTTGAGTGAATGCTGCTCTGCCAAAGAAAAGTTTTTAGGTAGTAATAAGACAGCTTGTGGATTGCTATGTTTATTGCGTTGGTTGAAGGACTCTGGTGATTGCGAGGGATTCGAATGGGACCTCTTGTGTAGACTTTGATGAGAAGCACTGAGAGGAGACAATCTTGTAGGTATATGAGGGGACATAGAACTATTTTTGATTAACAGCTTGCTTTTGGAATGATGTGGATACTGAGGCCTTGGGTTATGCAAACCGGAGTTCGCGGGCAGAGCTATCTGTGGGCCCCATTTTTGCAAGGGTGACTGACTCTCCTCTTCCCGAATACTCTGGGCATCCACCTCGTTTGGAGCGTTATAGCTATATTTTTCTTGCATTGAAGTGGGCAGTACATCAATGTCGACTTCAACGATTAACGCATCAGACATAGTCATTGAATTACCAAAATATTCATCAATAATCTGCCACACGTTTTGGTCTGGTTCAAATATTATGGGTTTGAAGCCACTCGAGCTATTAGAAGCTGCTTTATGCACCTCATCATTGAATTCCAGTGTTAGACGAAGCATGGAAGATTTTCTCTTAGAGAATCTAGCTTGGTGTAATTTGTCAGAGCTTTTCAAATTAAGCCTTATTTGAAGGTCCGAAGGGTCATAGTAACGAGCCAAGGAATTGGGAAATCTGTCAGAAACTGCTAACTTCAAGTCATCCACGATACAATCTTTCCCCATCATTATAGTTGTTGGATTTCCGTTCGGGCGTTGAACCCAGACTCGTCTTAAAGTTTCTGGCTTTGACTGTTGAAATTTTGAACTAATTTTCGGTTTCGATTTGGGCAGATCATACTCTAGACTCTTGCTCATACTAGTTGTATTTTTAGCCTTCCCCAGCACACCTTGCGATCAAGAAGTCTCAAGGGATGCTAATATACAGGAACATAAATATTGTATCACATACATACTGACAAACTAAGTAGCGCTGTCTTTGCTGACAGCATCTTCTTCATCATCATCCCAAGTAAAATCCTCTTCATCCTCTTCTTGGGATTCACTACCAAGAACTCTACTTTTTTCGTTATCTTTGCGAACTTGCTCTGCAGAAAGTAACTCTTTTCTTGCTTGATCATTAGATTTTAGCTTCGTCTCGTTCACAAAATATCTGTACCAAAATTCTTTGTAAGAGGTTTGAACAGGAACTAATTTATTCATCGACTTTTCCAAAGTATCGGGGTAGCGTTGGAGCAAATCACTTATTTCACCTGATCTACCGTCAACATCAAAGTTCTCAAAGTCCTCAACAACATCATTTTCTTTAGACAAATAAACTTTCTCACTAGTGTGTAGTTGAAACAAATCACTCTCGAAGCGAGTAGATCCATATGCAGCATTAGGCATGATTGGATTTGCATCGAGTCCTTTATCATTTGTTGAAGGTTTGACCGAGACAACGCTCGAAAGAAAAGAAGCAAACAGACTCACAAACTTACCTGCTTGCTGCTCCACAATCTCCAACTTAGAATCCAAGGAATCCAAAGCCTGATTAGCTTTACTTGTCAAAGAATTTAAATCAACTTTATTTTCGTAGTCAATAACTTGTTGTTTTATATTGTTGATTTTTTCTTGAACTGAGCTTTCGTTATCTTTATTGGAATCATTTGATCCGAGACTCTTTCTAATCTCAGTCATCTGATCAATTAACCCTTTCTTGTGTTTCTCTAAGTTCACTTGGCTTTGTAAATCTTGAGCGTTGCGAGAAGCACTACTCCAAAGGTTCGAAAATTTACTCTCGATCATTGTGTAGGCGCTGTCAATCTCTTCCTCGAGGCGAGCTAGACTTTCGTAGTTTTTATCCTTATCTGATTCATTTTCTCCCGATGCCTTGTCGTGGGATACAACAGAGTCTGTGAATTCCATGTTGCGTGTTAGGAAATTCAGGAGAAGATAGACGCGATAAACTAATTACACACGTGATCTAAAGGTGTTGTTTCTCTGACCACCCTTTGCCTATGTTATTCGGTATCAGAATAAAGGAAAACACTTAACAGTTTCGGAAATTTCCCGATACCAATACTTAGTTTTGCTAATTTTGTTAAATCTTTTTGACCAGGGTAAAAGTAGTATCCAATCTTTTTGCTTGATAAATGTTTTGAAACTCAAAATGTGCGAAAAAGCCTAGAGAAGTTTTAAGAACATGAGTAAAGGGGAAAGATTACTCAGAATCAGCAACGCTTTATTCCGCAGGAGCCAGCAACATAGCGCAAATTCCTCAGACTTTGTATTTCCTAATGAGATTGAAAATTTCACCTTAACAGCACCTGTGGGAGGTTCTGGATTTTGGGGCATAATTGGCCCTCGCAAGTCTGACTTTTTAAACATAGTGGCTTCTCACTACATACCTGTACCATCGTCAGCACGAAAATATTCTCACTCTGTCAGCACGAAACCAGGAAGCATTGCGTACCTTGACTTTCGTGAACGTTCGGGACTTGATAAAGTCCACTTAGCTGCACGATATGAGTCATACTCTTTTAAAGGGAAATTGGAGATGACTGACGATGTCAATTCTGTACTAAACTACATCACAGGAGCGAACAATTACAACAACAATAGCAACGGAATCGAAGATAAAGAGTTCGAAATTGAGTTGATGCGATTGTTAGGTCTCAACTCATTACTTGGAAAGTGGGTCAACAGTCTCAGCAACGGGCAAATGAGACGCACTAGAATTGCAAAGGCGCTATACCGTAAGCCTAGTATGCTTGTGATTGATGACCCGTTTCTCGGATTGGACCCTGCTGCGACGTCTTCAGTTGCGGACTCCTTAAACAAAGTATCTGCTGACTTGAAGATTGGTCTTGCGCTTGGCCTCAGGGTGCAAGACAAAATCCCAGATTGGATTTCACATTTAGTTTATGTGAATGACTCCGGCGTCGTCTCGTCAGGTCCAAAAAAAAAAGTTTTGGAATACATTGATGAGAATGTGCCCAAGGGGTTTAGTGATGACAAAAGGCAGACAAGAAGGCTAGCTTATACTGAAATTGAGCAGCCCGAGGCTGTTAAGGAACATTTAGAGTTTTTGGATGCTTCAGTTTCTTATAAGGGTGTACCAATTTTGAGCAATCTCTCATGGTCTATTGACAAGGGTTCAAAATGGAGAATCATAGGTGATAATGGTTCAGGAAAAACGACTTTAGTTGCATTGGTCACGGCCGATCATCCTCAGTCGTGGAAGTCAGTTATCAAATTGAACGGTGTGCTTAGAAAGCCTGGAAGTGGAGTCAACTATTTCGGGATTAATGATCAGATCGGCTTATCCTCACCCGAGTTGCATGCGAATGTTCCCAACCAAATGTCAATGAATGAGGTCATATTGAACGGATTGATATCTGGTATAGGCAATTCGAACTTTATGTATAAGTACAAAGAAGACGTTGCACCTGCCTACGCCGAAACACTTCTTAAAGAATTCGATACAGAGTTATTGAAAAATGGGCAAAAAAAGTTTTTTGAATTGTCAACATCGCTACAGAAGCTTACCTTGTTTTTGAGAGCAGTCGTCAAAAATCCAAGTTTACTTATTTTGGATGAGGCTTTTTCATGTATGGACGACGAGTTACTAGTGTCCAAATGTCATAATTACATCGTGAAAAACTTGCAGAACACTACTGTATTATCAATCGGTCACATAGACTGGGAAGTGCCTCCACACAATTATGCAATTAGGCTAGTCGGAGACAAAAAAAGATCTTTTGAATTTTTAAAACCGGTTCAATAAATATAAAGTGAAATAAAAATGTTACACGCGTAATTGTGATGCGAGGTGTAGGGGTGTTTTGTAATGCTTATTGCTACTCTCAAAGCGTCTCGGCTTTACTCGGTTCTTACGTTAGAGTGTACCAGAGACGTCAAAAGAAATTTCAGACATTTGTTAGCAAATGTCCACTCAAATACCTAACGCACCGTTGGATGACCGGTCGGATGAAGCTCAAGCGGATGCAGAATTTGGAAAGTTGACTTCAGAAGATTATTTGTATGTTTCTAAGCATCCTGTCGACGAGCCTTTGCCTACCCCTATTGACGATGAACCATCTTACTTCGTTTATCTTGCTACTTTGCTCAGCTACTTGATATTGATTATTATAGGTCACATTAGGGACTTTTTTGGAAAAATTTTCAAACCCCACGAGTATGAAGACTTGATAGAAAAAAATGGGTATGCTCCGTGGTATGATGGATTCGAGAACTTTTACGTTCGCCGCTTAAAGACACGAATTGATGACTGCTTCGCAAGACCCATACATGGTGCACCTGGAAGGAAAATCAATTGTTTCGAACGTGAGAGACATGGCAAAGACTACAGGTACTCGGGTAAGTCAGTAGAATGCTTGAACCTTCTGTCCTACAATTATTTGGGATTCGCCCAGTCTCACGGTTTATGTACAGATAACGTCTTGGAACGTTTAGATCAGTATGGTACTCTGTCCTGCTCGCCAAGAAATGCCATTGGAACTAGTGACTTACACAAGAAATGTGAAGATGTGATTTCACAATTCGTCGGAAAGGAGGACGCGGTGATTGTTAGTCAAGGCTATGGAACGAATGCGAGTTTCTTTGCAGCTTTAGCAGATTCACAGTGCCTCGTGATCAGTGATTCCTTAAACCATGCATCGATTCGTTTTGGCATTAGACTTTCAGGTGCAATAGTGAAAGTTTTCAAGCATAACGATATGAAGGATCTAGAAAAACTCATTAGAAACCAAATTGCTCAGGGTCAGCCCAGAACTCACCGCCCTTGGAAGAAGATAATCATTGCCGTTGAGGGCTTATATTCCATGGAGGGAAATTTCGTGAACTTGCCCACTATTGTTGAATTGAAAAAGAAGTATAAATGCTTTCTTTTCGTTGACGAAGCGCATTCTATTGGCGCTTTAGGTCCAAGGGGTCGCGGTATCTGTGATTATTTCCTGGTTGATCCTACGGATGTAGACATCCTCATGGGGACATTAACAAAATCTTTCGGTGCTACCGGTGGATACATAGCTGGCGATAAGTGGATCATAGACAGGTTAAGGCTAAATTATTTCAATAGCACTTTTGGTGAGAGTGTTCCTCCGCCAGTTTTGGAGCAAATTATTTCTTCTTTGAAAATCATCGATGGTGAATTCAATCCAGGAGAAGGAAAAGAAAGGTTGGAGAGAATTGCATTCAACTCTCGCTATTTACGCATGGGACTAAAGAAACTCGGATTTATTGTTTACGGAGCTGACGACTCTCCAGTTATACCTTTGCTCATCTTCTTACCAGCGAAAATGCCTGCATTGTCGAGAATGTTGTATGAAAAAAAGATCGCAGTCGTTATCGTTGGTTACCCTGCAACACCCGTGACAACTTCAAGAGCTAGATTATGTGTCAGTTCAGCGTTGACCAAAGAGGATTTGGATTACGTTTTAAGATGCTTCAGTGAAGTTGGAGATGCGCTCTTTTTGAAGTATAGCAGTGGAATAGCAGGTGGTTCTAAAGTGCCAGGAATGGCACCTAGAATGGCTATTGACGATGTGATCGCCACAAATGTCGCAGACTGCAAACTCCCCAAACTTTTTTAGCACAACCATAATTTAATTATATGCAGTACAAACATTAACATTAACTACAGTGACCAAGTATTGCCATACCCACTCAACCTTTTACACGCAATGGAACCCTTAGTACCAACGTTACGCTTCAATAGCGTTCAGTCGCATCTACATCGAGGCGGTTATCCGCGGAAGGTAAATTTTCCTTTTCTTGATAGCTTAGGACTCAGGAGTATTATCTCGTTGACACCGAATCCCATCAACGAGGAATCCGACCCCGAGCTTTACCATTTTGCCCGGAGTCGGAACATTCGCTTGATACACATTGAATGCGCTCAATCAGGTAAAGGAAAGAAAAGAGGCGTACCGATGGGTTATACAACCGTCTTGGAAGCGTTGAAGTATGTTATTCATCTGAAATACGCTCCTGTCTACATCCATTGTTTCAATGGTGGTCAAGTAACTAGTCTTGTCGTTGCATGTCTTCGAAAGCTTCAGTTCTGGTCTTCAATCGCAATATTCAACGAATTCATTAACTTTACTACAAACATCACAGTTAATGACAGAAGTTTCGTCGAGGGGTTTAAAGGAGAAATTCAGATACAACCAGGGGGAAAGGCTGACTGGCTTTGGGTGGGTATAAGTAAGGGAGTTGTGGGAAGTCATCCGAAGATTAAAGTTACTGAATCAACTGACGTTATATGAGCCTGAATGGAAAGATTCTATATACGGCGATAAAACAAGCAATATGCATTTGAATTGAGAACATCTTTCGATACAACGCCATGCTGTACCTTCGCATCATCGAAGTAGCACCACTCTGATTTGTTATTCTTGTCTTGTTTTTGAACGAAGGAGGTATAATGCCCGGTTGTCAAATTACCAAAATGATTTGTAACTCCATAAAGTTTGTATTCAAAGGGTGGCACTTGATTTCTGAGTGGAAAAGAAGTGATGTAATCCTGCTCGGTTGCCTCATCCATTACAGGAGTTATCAGGCGGTTCATATACGAGCCCACCAGGGGCCAGTACTTAGTCATGTCCAAAACTTCGTCAACAGGATATGTCACGAGGCTTTCGAGCTTTTTAAAATAGCCCGCATCGAACTTAAATCTCTTGAAATGAATAATGAGCACTCGAGGTAAGCGTGTTATTGTTATCTTCTTTGTCAGCTTGGTGAACTTTTTGCACTTGGGACAATGCCACTTATTATTCTCATCCAAAAGTTCAGTTTCTAGGAACAAGTCTAAACATTCCGAAAGCATAACTGTCTTAGAACCCATAGGCTTTTCTGGTATTGGAAGAGATAAAATCGAGAAAGCATTGAATGTGGTTGATGTTAAATTGCATTCAAGACATTTGAGTTGGGATAAATATTGGCCTTGAAAATAGTCAACAACGATAGAGAAATTTAGTTTCAAATATCTTTCCCACTCGATTGTGGAAGCTAGACGGATCGGAAGTATCTCTCTCGCACTTTCTTGCTCGCTTGAGAGGTCCATGATCATAGACCGTTCTTTCGCACTATCTATCAGGCGTTGATTTAGGTCTTCATGGAGAGAGTCCAAGATGAAGTTCAAAAACTCAATACAGTCCTGCTGATCTGAGGTAGCAAACTGCTTACTGGGAGAAATAGATCCGATCACCTTTTTGAAGTTTGTTGGGGAAAATATAGCGCCGTTTTTATTGAACATGTCCGTCAACAAATTAACAAAAGTACTAGTAACCATTCCCTTAGTACCCAAAACGTTGGAAAAATTTATGTGTTGCTTGTAAAGCTTTTTGTCATCATTGTTTCCCTCATGCACGTTCTTCATGAGGAAATCAATGAGGGGTGGTGTAGCAGCCAAACATTGTAACACACAATTCATGTAACATGAATTACCAAGATTGGTAAGCCCGGTTGAAAAGCTGATAAAAACCGAGTTTGATGGACTTGAGTGTCTGATTTTGTCTTTTTTGATGTCAAAGGGGTTGTTGTTGACTTCCTGAATTGCATTGTGATGGCTGTTAAAACCCGATGAATCAATGTTCATCGAGGATTTACCTGATGTGTCTAATTTTGGATGTGGTCGGAGAGGAGAATTGTGAGAAAGCCCACTGGAGAAATAGTCTCCAAAATTTTTTAGGTATCTCGACCCTTCGACTTCATTTTTCAATCTCTTGTCCGCCAATTCGTTTTTGTTAGAACCTTTTGTGGATATATGTGTCAATCCCGCTTCTCCGAAAGTTTGATACCATGTTTCCAAGCCGCCGTTCAAAATAAGTGGATACTGTTTCACTTTTGAGCTAAGGTATTGAAACTTGTACGTTATCAAATCGATCACACTTATGAAAGGATTGGATGTGACGAATGAATGTGTGTCACCAACGATAAGAGCATGTTCGAGAGCTTTTATTCCATTGCATTCCGAAAGCCCATACCTGAGGTTATAGCAGACTATCAAATCGAATTTGTGTCGATTTTTAAACTTGTTCAACATGGGGGCACCAAGAGTACTACTTAGAGCATTCTCCAAGCTTTGATCGTTCGCCGTGGCATTCTGCGCTAATAGATCCTTCACAACTTGTGGTTCAATGTTTACCACAGCCAGGTAATTTATGTGGCTATACTCAAATTCCCTTCGGCTTCTGAAATCAATCAACAAAACACATTCACCCGACTTCCGCATTATAGAGTTTAATTCTTGAGCCGATATCAAATCTCTAAATTTGAGTGACTCATTACTTAACTCATCGCGAATTGCAGTCTCCCCATTAAATTTCAAGTTGTTCAATCGAGATTGCAAATCACACTGGGGATCAGGGTTTGACTGACACAACCTTTTCATTTCAAGATAATCTAGCTGAAGAACTTCCATAGTCTGCTGGATACTTTTCAAGAGTGCACCTAGACTCTTTTTGGAAGAATCTTTTACAAGATTTAAGATAATTAGGCTCGAGTGGAAACAGAAATAGGCCACTTGGTAGTCACAATAGCCAAGGAACTTGAATTTGTGCACTTGAAACTTGAAGTGCTCCAACATAGAGAGAACATGGCCGAAAATAACTGCACTCTTGTGATTATCTCTAACAACCCTATTCGCAAAACTGGTGGAAATCCTCTCCAATTTATTCATCGCCAACTCCGTACCTCGTTATAAGAAGTGCCACACATATAAGTAATCAGTCACATAACATCCGTACACCTTCAAAAACGCGAAAAGTGCCGAACTTCTATGTTGCGCGCGCTTAGACAGCTAAGTCACCCTAACACTAATCGTCGGTACTAATCGTCGGTACTAATCGTCGGTATAAACATTTCCTTGCAAAAAAAAAAAATTCGAAGGCAATCACAAAATGAAATCTCATGCAAAAATGTCAACTCAATAAAGGAAAGGATTGAATGCTGGGCAGAAAGTTCCAATCCACAAAACTGAAAAAAAAATCCATTTGTCCATAAAACAACGAGTAAGCTTTCGCGACAGATTCTTATGTTGTATAAAATAAATATGATATCTCGAACAAACACCAAATAGTAAAACATATCCTCTCTGAACTTGAATAATCCCGTTTAAAAGAGAAGCCATCTTGAATAACAAGTAAAATGGCGGTAGTAATCATAGGTGAATTCAGCTAGACATAATACAGAGTCACAACCACGATGAAATAAAACCTCAAAGATCTAAAATTGCACAGCTATCAAGGATTAAATGGGAACACCTGATCTCATCTTCTAACAACTAAACTCCCTCGTAGAAGTGCACAAACAATATCGCACATTGTTTGTAACACAAGCCGATCAATAAGCTCAACAAAACGTTTATACTCACGTAAGGGTGATTGACTTTCCAACAAAAATGAAAATCTTAATAACGATAACTTTTAAGAAGTCTGATATTCGTATTCATGAATCTGAAGGGACTATGTAACACACATTCGTCGGATAGGTTTCGAATAACAAGCAAATATCAAATATAATTGATGCCGACTGATTCATAGGTATATTTAAATGAATGCAAATATTACCAATACAACAAACCAAAATAATTTTTAGAAGACCATTATATTTACTAAGTTGCAATGTACCTCATTCAACGCCGTTGCGCAGCGCTAAATAGTCTAAATTTACATCAATATCTGTCACATTTACAAGTCTTAGGCACCAATGAGTGTCTTCAAAATTAAGTAGTGACAAAGATCTGATCTAAAGAACACTATAGAATATCCGCTGACTTCTGCAATAACTCACGACGAAATTTCTTAACATTAAGCATAAACTATAGACATTGGTAACTTTCTTACTCTCTACTAATCCACCTACTCTTAACTTTTCTTAATCTCAACATTTATGTTGAGCTATATACTAGATTCCCCACAAAGAGGTAACAATAGTTGGTGGTGCCTTGCAAAATCGCTATACTAAGCAGAAAACAACAATTGAAATGTTGTATATACTCTTGAAGATTGATTGCACAATATGATGGAGGGGTGAATCCAGAACCCTTTTACTGCAAAATTCCTAGTTGAATATTCGGTATTATGGATAGACATATATGTCTTCGGGGCTGTCGTGAAATTTAAAACTAGAAGTTTTAAAGTTGCCCTGTATTTTACCCCATTATATCTATGCAGCAATCCCCAATCTCAAGCTTTATCAGTTAGTTAAATTAAATTTGTAGTAGTAGAGTCTGTATTATTACATTCTGTATACACTGAGCTCTTGTAAAGAAGGTAAATCCTTCTGAAAAACTCGAAGTTTTGCACTTCCATTGCCTTTTTTTATCATTTCTGAAAACCGAGATAACATAATTAATGGCGTAGTCATGGTATTTAGTTCGATTTCGCTTTAAGGTTAGTATATCTAGACGCCTTTCTTTGGTGAGGTTTGATTTACTTTAATTCGTTTTTCCTACTGAAAAAGTGCATCCCGAGCTGCAGGGCCATAGGTTTGAGTGTCGATGTATCAGTTCATGTAAAATTAAATCAAAGAAGCGCCCACACTCAGTGCTTAGTCTGATCTCAATAAGTGATACCGCAGTCTTTCTGTTGTACGTCAACGGTTCATGTTGATCTGAAAATTGTTCTGACAACTGTGCTCTAACGTAGCATTTCCAGATATGATTCGTTCCGGTGAAAATTAGTTGTTTGGGGCCATTGTTCTGAAGTTGGTTCGACTCCACTTTGGGCTTTGCTAGGTCTTGATGTAAAGTGAATTGCGAATTTTAAAAGCTTTACGAATTTTGGGTGTGCGGTTTGCCTATTGTGTTGCATTATAACTCATCGATGAAGTATAATTTTATTGTGTCTGGTGTCGGTTGGACTTAGGTTTTTTTTCAAATTGCTTGATGTGGTGTTTTTTAAGTGTGTTGGGATATACTGATTTAAACTACGTGGATAGGGAATTTGATAAAATTCGGAATCATGCCGCTTGCTTCTTCCTGTGATTAAGTGTTTTAGGTTCTATTTATTTTTTTGAGTCGATCGAATTTCCGTGTTCGGCGAGGCGGAAATTGTTGTACTGATTATTTAATTCTTGTATGTATTCCGGAAGGTGGAACGCAATATTTTCCAGGTTATGCTTTTCGATAGACTTTGTGGAAGTTCCTCGGGTCATAAAGTCTATTTACTAAATTATGCTTTATTGACTTATAATGGCGATTTGTGTAGAATGTTTCAACTTCTCGCAGAATGTTTGGAGTGAATAGTTTATTTAGAAATTGAGACATCAGTACATCTCAGAGTATGATTCCATTCGGAAACAGATTTATACGCAAAATTTAAGTTACGAGCTTGATTTAGTGATACCCTTGAATTTTAGCACAGCAATACGGTACTGCGTTATCTAAATTGGGGAGTGTATTGGAATCTGATGGCAGGTTCACAATACACAGTTGCCAAGGTCAACCCGCAATTTCTCGCACGCGTAGACGAAAACACGGATTTTCTCGAGTGATAGTTATGAGTGACCAAATTGCTGTACTCAGCGGAGGTACTGCAACTAATGAATTAGTTCCACTCTTCAACTCCCTATCCTCAAAGATCACTTACATTCTTCCAATCCTGGATAACGGTGGGTCAACCTCTGAAATAATTCGGGTCATTGGTGGGCCCGCCATTGGGGATATTCGATCTAGGCTCTCAAGGCTTATCCCTGATTCAAACAAGCATGTCAGAGAATTGTTAAGTTTTCGATTAGACTCTAGTTCTGAGATTGCTCATAGGCAGTGGAATGACATAGTGGAGGGAAGCCATCAATTGTGGAGCGGAATATCTCTATCAACGAAAGAGATAATTCGGGCATTTCTTGTACATGTACACGTCGAATTGTTGAAACGTTCAAAAATAACGCTTAACTCACCTACATACAAGCAGTTCCGTTACGAGCTTGCTAGTGTTGGGAATTTGTTTTTAACAGCAATTCGGTTATTCATTGGCTCATTAGATTCTGCGATTGAGCTTTTTCTGAAAATTTGCGATATTGATCCTAATATTGGTGTTATACCATGTGTGAATACTAACTTTAGTTATCACATCGGAGCTATGTTGAGCAATGGCTCAATAATAACTGGGCAGTCTCAAATCTCTCACCCATCACCTGTTCAAGTATACCCACCTCCTATTGAAAAGACGAGACCTCTGACTCCAACTGAGGAGGTTTCATTTGAAACTGCAATTAAGCTAGATTATGAATCAGCGGCAAAAGAGACATGGGATTATTCCTTGCCATCAGATGAAGAGCTGGGAAATATACCAATGTATACTCATCCGGAGTTGAAAAAGTCTCAGTTGCATTTCCATAAGTCAGACAATATAGAGCCGCTTTTGTCCCCAATTAAAAGAGTGTTTTATATTTCACCCTATGGGGAAGAAATTTGCCCGGCCTCTCAGTCACGAGTTACATCTGTCGTGACCAATGCAAAGATGATCATTTATTCAATTGGATCATTGATGACAAGCATAATACCAATCGTGATTCTCAGGGGAATAGGTAAAGCTATAACAAGTCAACCTGCAGGAATCAAAAAGCGTGTTTTGTTTTTAAATGGCTGTGAAGATAGAGAAACCTATGGCCTTACTGCATTTGATTATGTTAGAATTGTTGTTGAGCTGGCTCAATACTCTTTATCGAAATCAGGCCATGAAAGCGAAGAGTCGTGGGATAGATATGTTACGCATCTATTCTATATGCAAAATTCTAAAATTCCCGTTCATATCGAAGCTTTAGAGATGCATGGCGTGCAATGTGTTGAAATAAAGAGACAAGACAATGATGATAAATTTGACATCAGCGACCTTCAAATAAAGCTCCAAGCTATGACTCTGTGACGTTCTTAGTCATACCACATTTTGATTAATTCTTCAGAAACTGCCGAGGGGGTCAAAACCCCTAAGTCTGTTATCAATGCTGTGATGTATTCATGAGGGGTAAAATCGATCAATTGGGTTTTGAGGAGGTCATCCTGACTATCGTCATTTTCATCCAAAACCGTATTTATTTCCCGTGGTAAATCATTCGGAGTTAATGGAAAAAGTCTCACGAATTTGTGTGATTCGGTCACAACGTAAAATGGTTTATTGTTTGCTTTTGCTAAACAACCAATTTGATATGATCCGATGTGATTAATAATACCTCCACTCTCCACAACTCCTTCTGCGCCAACAAGAATTTTGTCAACCTTGTGTAGAACATATCCAACCGCGTTATCTACAATGACTTCCACTGGAATGTCTGCAGCTCGAAGTAATTTGGCCATGTGATAGCCTTTCCCCGTTGGTCTGGCCTCTGTGACCAACACTTTAAATCTGAGAAAGTTTTCCTTCCTGGCTTTTTCAAGAAGCTGGAAAACTACTCTGGAGTGTGAGTGCACTAGAATTGTGTCATCATCTTTAATGAAGGGAACTCCGAATTCTGCTGACTTGGCTCTGGATTCTTTGGCTCTTTGAACGAACAATTCGCCATTTTCCACTAAGTTTCTTTTACATGACTCCCAGTCAGAGTAGAGTGTAGTGTTTCTCATAACGAATCGCATGAACAAATCACAACCAGCTGATAAAGAAATTGCATTTGATATTGACAGTTTGAGAGTTTTTATGTTGGATTTGACGAGATTGATCAGTTCACTTGATGTAGATGGTTGTTTAACTCTTAGCATTGTCACAAGTGATTCAATTGCAGCAATGGGCATTGTCATATCTTTGTCATCTTCCAAAAACTTTAGATACGTTTTTTTGATGTCGAACTCTGCTTCGGTCATAATCGATTTGATGAATTCGATGAGTTGATGAGTTTTATGTGATGCACACTATGAAAAATACCTTTGTAGATCTCAAGGTGTACGGCTCTTTGTAGTAACCAGTACATCCTAGTATTAGTTTAGAGACAAACAAAAATCATAACAACATACGTTTCACGCTTGGAGAAGTGTTAGAGACCAATTACATGATCGTTTCAGTTCATGAGCTAACTAACTTTATGATAAAGCCCAACACTCTTTGCACTAAAGCTCATGGAAAGCGAATTACAGAGAAACCTTTCCAATAATCCCAACTAATCATTAGACGGTAGTGGCAGTTTACTGCAATACTCTACAAATTTTATTTATACAATGGCCCACATGTTTTTTGAAGGTATTCTGTTTTAATCAATTCAAAAGATTGCCATGCAAAGCAGCACCCAGAAGTCTAGCTGCAGAGCGCATATTTATTAATTCTGGATAAGATCTCTCGGCAAAAACAGTCACTGATGAGGTGCGTAATTCCGAGTACCACTATGGCGTATATCTAAGAACGATGCGAAATATTTTACATCACGTGACACAAATTTGAGACTCAATTGAAAAATATTTTACAGAAAAAAACTTTTCCTCAATCACTAATACTAACAAAAATGTCTAATCAAGAAGTTTTGGTTTTGAGAGGTACCTTGGAAGGTCACAACGGTTGGGTTACATCTTTGGCAACCACCCAAACTAAGCCTGACTTGTTGCTTTCTGGTTCCAGAGACAAGACCTTGATCGCTTGGAAATTGACTGGCGGTGAGAACCACCAATACGGTGTTCCAAAGAAGTCTTTCATCGGTCACTCTCACATTGTCCAGGATGTTACCATCTCTGCCGACGGTGCGTACGCCTTGTCTGGTTCTTGGGACAAAACTTTGAGATTGTGGGATTTGGAAACTGGTGAGTCCACTAAGAGATTTGTCGGTCACACTGGAGATGTCTTGTCTGTCTCTATTGCTTCCAACTTGAGACAAATTGTTTCTGCTTCCCGTGACAAGACCGTTAAGGTCTGGAACACTATCGGTGAATGTATGCAAACCTTGTCTGGCCACAAGGACTGGGTCTCTGCTGTCAGATTCTCTCCAGCTGAGAAGACTTCCACTGTTATCTCTGCTTCTTGGGATAAGACTGTTAAGGTATGTTTTTTTCATCCAATTCTGTGAATATGATGTTACACATATATATTTGCTACTTCAGACGGACTTTTTAAGTCCGAATGAGACATTTTATTATCACCAAGATCTCTGAATTCACCAATCGGGTTCATCACAACACGAATATTTACTAACTTTTATAGTCTTGGGACTTGAACGACTACAAGCTCAACGCCGACTTTATTGGTCACACCGGCTACATCTCCTGCATTACCATCTCCCCAGATGGATCTTTGAATGCCTCTGCCGGTAAGGATGGTGTCATCATCTTGTGGGACTTGAACACCAACTCCACTTTGTACACCTTGAACGCTGGTTCTGAGGTTCACGCCTTGGCTTTCTCGCCAACCAGATACTGGTTGGCAGCTGCTACCTCCTCCGGTATTAAGATCTTCAACTTGCAAGAGAGATCTTTGTTGGATGAGTTGAAGCCAGAGTTCACTGTCAACGCTAAGGCCAAGGACCCAGAAGCTATCTCTTTGGCTTGGTCTGCTGATGGACAAAACTTGTTTGCTGGTTACACCGACAACATCATCAGAGTGTGGCAAGTCATGACCTCTTCTGCTTAAAATTTTTGTCTCGTGATTAGATTTAGCAGAGTATTATAAGACTCAATTATACAAATAAGTAAATTTTGCCACTCGATGAACCTCCAACGACCCAGTTCATGGAGGGATGAAAAGTAATAACAGCAGGCACGGCTGACATGGATTCAGCGGACAACGTTGAAATCTTGTCCCCTATCTCACTAAAAATGTCTATGCTTCTGTTCATATTCCCTATAGCAAATTTCTGGAACCCGTCATTCGGATTGCTTTGCCAACGCGCTTTAAGAATCGACACCCATCGTCCTGTCTGACAATTGTGTCTAATTTCATTTCTATGTCGAAGCTCTGCTGGCGATGCGCGAGTCTGAGGTATCTTTTGAGAAGTTTTCACGTCAAAAACCCTTATCGAGTCATCGTAACCATTACAGATTAAAGAATTGTTTCCATTCCAGTCAACATTAGACACGGATAATCTTGAAGTATAGATATCCGTATTGATGGGTGATGAAAGACCGTCGTCGATGCTCGAAATCGGTTGCTGGCTAGTTTTTCTCAAGTCCCATAATTTGAGTGTACGATCAAGAGAAGCGGTTGCTATTTGATAGCTTGCATTTGGATTTGGAGCAAATCCCCCGATTTTCTTATCATGCAATCTCATGAAGTCTTTGTAAGAAAGCTTTGTAGTGGGTTCCCTTAAATCATGCAGTAAAAAATGACCCTCAAGTGTGGAAATGTACATTAAGTTTTCTGAGACGATGGACATGTCGGAAACCCCTAATGGGAAACACTCTGAATCCTCAATGAAAACACATTCAGTTACAATTTGCTTGTTGAGGTCAAAATTTCTGCAGGACCCATCATATGAGGCTGTAATAAATTGTGTAGCACGATTAGGTATATCAACAATTCTCGAAATTGTCCGCCCGTGCGGTTTTAATAGTATGGGGTTCACTTGAGCTTCATCGTGTTCAGAATCAACAGCCCAAATTCCAAGACATCCACTCGTGTCTCCTGCTGAGATGATCCTATCATTGACGCCAGGATGGAAATTAAGAGAAGTTATCCTATTTGGTGTCAATTTGATGTTGTCCTTCTCCAATTTTGTGAGCAAAGATTTGTTGTCGAATTCATCGCTCACTTCTTTCAAAACTGAGGATCTTTTCCGCGAGGTTTCCTCCGGATTGTTGTCATTAGTACGTACAAAAGCTTTCAATGTCTCAGAACCGACTCTCTCAATCTTAGCTTTTGTTTTGTTTTGATTTCCGTAAATCAAATCCTCGTGTAATAAGTAGCCCAGCTTTGCATCTGCCCTCAAATCATTCCATCCAAAACTTCCATTTATTTTAGAAAGCCTCGAGTTTCTGAGATTTTGCTGTCTTTGTGATTCCTTTTGTTCGTCTTCCTCTCTCTTGAGTCTGTCACGTTCGTCTTCCTCCGTAATAGCCAATCTCTTGGAACGTCTGGTTGGACCCGATGGTGTAGAATCTCTAAGAATTCTCCGAGATTTACTTGGCTTTAGTTTTGTCTTAGCCTTCGATGCAGCATCCACGTCTTCTGAAATAGATGTCTTCAAATTATTAAGATTGAGTTTCTTGAGGAGGATTTTATTCCTCTCTATATTCTGATTTCTTATGGATTCTATATCCTTCATGGTGAATAATTTCTAGTTACTTTTCGTGAAAGCTAACGCGCTCTTTTTGCCCAATAAGATGACGCAAGATGTCTGAGCAGAGGTAAAGACTTCCACAGATGACTATCTGTCTCAGGTCACCCATTTGTCTCATATCATACAAGTGCTCAAAAATTTGATTTGGGCCGTCCAATCTCTTTTCTATGATGTCGTCCACGATTGGCCTAGCTGTCTGTATCAACTCTTCAATGCTGTAGCTCTCAATCCATGGCATGTTGTCTGGTTGTGTAAATGTAAATGGTATAAGTGCATCAGAGCCTTTTCTCATGATTTTCAGAAGGAACTCGTCTATTTTTTTGCCTCTAGTTAAAGCAATCACAAAAATTATACCGCCTTTCCTCGTCTCCTCCAAAAAGGAACTG
The DNA here is from genome assembly GCA_002370325.1 of Metschnikowia hawaiiensis. Taxonomy (NCBI): domain Eukaryota; kingdom Fungi; phylum Ascomycota; class Pichiomycetes; order Serinales; family Metschnikowiaceae; genus Metschnikowia; species Metschnikowia hawaiiensis. The sequence continues at coordinate 10,894 of NLAM01001340.1, read as the reverse complement.
AGTTCCGAGGCTGCACACTCATTATGTGCCCCATCTAATATAAAGTCAATTCGCGTAGAGGTGTCCGTTAATTGCTGCAATCTACCTGGCCAAGACGTTTTCTGAATTCCTGTAACGATTGTCTCTTCTGTGATTCTGGTTTCTCTCCACCAGTTTTGTAAAACATTCAAAATTTCAATGGCTACAGAAAGGTTCTGCAATTGATAGTTGCCAAGTAGAGGAGAAAATTTGAGCATTGCCCTAGCTGTGTTAATATCACTCATTCGAAGAAGGCAATCTTCTAGTTTGGCCTTTTCTTCGAGAACTTCCAATATTTCAGGAGCATGAGTTCTATCCACAACCACTGGGATCCCTTTCTTTATGATGCCAGCCTTCTCTCTAGCTATGGATCTCAAATCGTTACCTAATAGACCTTCATGGTCCATTGCTATCTTAGTAATACCTGATACGAGTAAACCCCCCGAACATTTACCAGAAGACGCTTCATAAGGTTGTAAAACATTGGTTGCATCAAGTCTTCCGCCGACACCCACCTCAATTAATGCTAATTCTACCTTCTCAATCTCAAATATTTTAAATGCAGTTGCAGTTAAAATTTCGAACTCGGTGCAGCCTAACTTGAAGTTGGCGTCAAGTGTCTTGACTTTCTCGAAAACTTTTTCGAACTTTTGACAAGGGTAAGTTTGGTTATTGATAGTCACACAATCATTATAGGTTATCAAATGAGGAGATGTGAATTTGCCATTCGTGATTCGGGCTTGCGTAAGGATTGAGGACAAGTATGCTAGTGTCGACCCTTTACCGTTAGTTCCTGCAACATGTACTGATTTAAATGATGTGATATGGGGATTTCCTAAGTGTTTAAGGAGTTTAATTACTCTTGCAAGACTTAAGTCAATTGGCATTGGGAAAGAAAAGTGCGTAAAACACTTTCATCTAGAAACACGCGAATCCTTTTCCTCACTACAAGTATGTCCGATCTGGGCTTTATTCAGGAGCGTCTAGAATCATTAAACGAAATCGATGTGGATATAGTCGATCTTCTAGACAATATAAAAGAGCTTTTTGATATCTATATTGAGCCAAGTCGACAGCACCAACTTGATGTGAGGTCGACTAAGAAACAATTTCAAGACGAAGTGAACAAAGTGTATTCATGTTTAAGTTCTATAGCAATATCTTTGAGAAAAGAGGTTAAAATAATGGACGACAACATAGGTGTTTACAATAAAAATGAGGATCTGGTCATGATTCTACCCATTAATGTTGATAAAAAGAACACTTCTCTCGGTTCCAAAAAACTTGCGGGTGAGTTAAGAAAAATCGACCCGTGAACAACACCTCGAGTCTGAAGAAATACTGTGGCCAGTTTTTAGATTTCTTCCAAATATCCTTGCTGTATAAGTCTGTCCACGTCAGATTTTCTAACATAAAATTGAGAATCCTTTATAAGGTTAAAGACGCCGTATTCGGTCTGAATTTCACCCCCATCTTTTAATACACGGACGTCGATAAATATATCAGTAGGCGGCTCTAAATCTCCTGACAAATCTATGTCTGTAAAGCCTGACTTGAAATCAAGTATGAGATCTTGATATTGCTTAAAATATTCTTGCTCAGGGTGACTTAAGTTTTCAACCACCAATTTGGATGTTAAAGTAAGATCTGTTGTAGAATCAAGCCCTAACCGCTTGGAAGTATTTTTCTCAGTATCTGAATTCACTATGGGGTCTATATTTAGCCATGAAAATTCGTCGATCTTGCTTGCTCGAAGTCTCTCGTATGCCAACATACATCTCTTGTTTCTTCTGAGACATAGGTGTGTCACAAAAAGTTGGCATTGGTTTACTCGCCAGGATTCTTGCTCTTCGTCGTTTTGTAGCGCCTGTTGCTCATTCAAGTATTCAACATCCTTATTTAAATCAGTGATTTCCTGAAGAATATCCTTAATAAGGTCGTGTTGGTATAATGGAATTTCTTTTAGGTTGGTTGTCCTTTTTGCTTCTAGTACTAGTTTGTTGGCTAAGTCGCCGTACATATTGGATGAAGGTAATACACTAGCAGCGACTACAACACTATTTTGATACGCGTTACAAAAGTGCACGATCAAAGGCGTGCGTGTGGCCGCTATCTAACGACACCAATTACTTGCGCATGTAACGCACCGAAAAAAAGATTTTTATAACTAATGTATATCATTATAACGAGTTCATGCATGCTATCGTGAAATAACGCCTAGTACTTCGAGCCAAAAACTTGTGACAGCTCAATCAGGTCTACTTCACGCACATACTCGGGCATTCCAGTTTCAAGAGACTTCATAACAGCATCAATGCAAAGAAGAGCTGACATCGCATCGTTCATGCTGCAGGCTGGCGAAACTTTGTTCCGTATTAAGTCCACAAAATGGGTTAGCTGTGCGCTTAATGGCGCAAGCTCTCTTATTTTGGACCTTTCACATATGAGTCTAGTCTTCGAAATTTTGTCAGTCCAGGATGCATCACGCTCTTTCGAGTGATTTTGATGATATAAAGTCATGTCCGGAATGGAAAGTGTACCTCGAGATCCAAATATTCTGTAAAGACCCTCCAACTCATCATCTACAGGTATAAGCGGATTTTCCCCGGTTCCAACTTCGAAATTGAAAGGTGACGTGACATTATCGGAACAAACGAAAGTCCCAGTGATGCCATTCTTGAATTTGAAGGTCAAACAGGCGCCTTCATCCACGTCATGATCCTCAGATCTTTGTTTCTTAATTAATTCCCCGTAAACCTTTTCTATTGGGCCGAATAAGTATTGAAGAACGTCAATATCATGCACGAGATTGATAAGTAATGCACCACCACCACTTTTAGCGCTCTTTCTCCATGGCGATTCATCGAAGTAAGATTGTGGCTTGCGAAGCGTCCATGATCCTTGTACGGCAACAACATCTCCGATAGTATAGAGCATGTCTTTTGCTGCAACAATAAATGGATTGAATCGCCTGTGATGGCCCACAAGAATCTCCACTTTACGGTCACATGCGAACTTCTGCAACGCCTTAGCCTCTTCGATATCGGTGCTGACTGGCTTCTCAATTAATAAATGAATGCCTCTAGCGGCTAGCTCAAGACTGATTGACACATGTGTATGGTTTGGTGTGCAAATAAGTGCACCATCAGGTAAATCGAGACTGTTATCCGTTGAGTAGGTAAAAAACTGAGATAGGTCCTCAAAGTGAAGTGTGGAAAGGCTTTCAGCAAGAGTTCTAGTTTTTGGGGAAGGGTCAATAATAGCAAATAGGTCAGTATCTTCGTTATCGCAGATGTGTTGAGCGTGTCTAGGTCCTATCAAACCTGCTCCGACCACAATTAGTCTCAACGGTTCTGATGCGGTCATCTTCAGATTCTCAAATGTTGATTGCAAAAAAAACAATGAAATATGCGTGAAGGGATCCTGGTCTTAAATATCAATCTTTGAATGTTACGCTGATAGTCAACGCTAACGAAAAATTATATATTAAGACTTTCTAAATATCTGCAAAACTTACTTTTTTTTTTTTTTTCATGCCTCGAGTTGATGCGTACGACTAATTTCTTTTTCAACTTTCCTTAATGAGACACATAATTGGCCAGCAGAACATACTTCTCAAGGGAAGGTAATACGTATGTGAAATTTGAGAGTAGTGCAGGGAATTTCTAGTTCAAGTTGCCTTTTTTCTGTGTAAAGGATTTTCAAGCTAGATTGATTCTACTTGATTTGATCGAAAAGTTGCAGTGTTTTATAAAAGGCCTTTGCGTAATCTAGCTTTTCGCATCTTGGTACATCAAACATCAACAGACGCACCTTACACGCTATTCCATATTTGTCTAAGCTAGTCGCAGCATGTCATTCGACTTCAATTGGGAAAAAATAACCTCTGACGAGAGTATAAGTGTTAACATAAAGGAGTTCCTAAATGAGCAATTTAATTCAATTGAACTACCGTCATTCATTGATGAACTTGCGGTTACAGACTTCTCATTGGGTAAGATACCCCCAGAAGTGACTATCAGATATGTGGGCAATCCTTTCGAAGAATTTTACCTGGACAATGATAGTGACATTGACGAAAGAAGAGAAACACACCTCAGTGAGCCTCACTTAAGTGATAGCGATTCAAGTTTTTCAGAAGATGAAGGAGGGCATACAACCATCAATGACATAATGAGTCCCAATGAAAACGCATTTCTTCAAGTTGACAATAATGAAGAATCAGATGGGAAAACTCTGGACATTGTGAGTCAATTCCATAACTACAATATGAACAATTTGGGATTGGGTCCTCGTGAGCGAAAAACACCAACTACGTTCTTCACACGAGACGCTTATAGACTTCGATCCGCATCCGCGTCCGAAAACAATGAAAAGAAGAAAAGCGATAACGACATTCAATTCGTACTCGAAGTGGACTACCATGGAGATATAATGCTCGAATTGAGCGTAAATTTACTTGTTAACTACCCATCCACCAAATTCATATCACTTCCGATTAAACTCAAAATAACCGATTTGGAGGTTCACTCCTTGGCAGCTATTGCTTATGTACAAGGACGAGTCTTTATATCGTTGTTGTGTGATCTCAGTGATTCAGTGTCAGATTATTTTACATCATCGAACATTGAAAATCTAGCTTCCAAGTCTAGGGGTCGGGGGTCACCAAGCACATTTGGAGGAGGAAATTTTGTTGACTATGCTTCCAGCGGAAATGCAGAAAGAATTGATGTCATCCGCGGTGTGAAAATTGACACAGAAATAGGGGAAGTGGAGAACAACATCCTAAGAAATGTTGGCAAGATAGAAAAGTTTTTGATTGAACAATTGCGGAGCATTATTCGAGAAGAAATTTGCTGGCCTAGCTGGGTCTGTCTCGATTTCGAGTCCGACAAAGATTTGTAAATCTGATATGTATTTAGTTCCAATCGCGGGTTGCTTTTGTTCAATCATAAGTTTGTACATAGACTATTACACGCATATCAGACTTAAAAAATAAATAAAGCTGCAGTCAGAATAAAATGTGTCAAATGAGTTTCTCAAAGCAAAAAATAACAACCTTATTAGCAACCTGGACCATTATGGAATTTATTACGTCAAATTCGATTTTTAAGGAAAAAATGCTTGAATTAAGTCTTCTGCGTGAACATATTTAATTTTGTAGCAAAAATGCGCGTGAGAAACAACAGCTAAGATGTAATGATCTGTTGTATAACAAAATGTAAATTGTCAGTGCATGTCAATTAGTGTAGTCTTCATAAATTTTAAAACAATGATGCAAAATGAATGAGAGAATAGTCATGGCGCTCATTTGATCAAGTGTACATCAAATGATACTTATATTTTACATAAGGGTGGTACGTCCGCCAACGTCATTGCTAGCACTTCCATCGGGCATATTTCCATCCCTACCGGTCAAAAACTCCGAATATACACCATCGAGTTTTCTTCTTTCTGTAGCCGATATCGAAGGTTTGGTATCCGCCAAACTTTCCTCAATATGTGTCTGGCGAATAAGCACCTTCAGATTGTTGTTGTCGCTGTGTTGTCTGCTTTCAGGTTTGTTCTCTTTATCTTCGAAAACTTTTTCTATTTTCTGAAGCAAAGCAAGCTTCTCAGCTGGTCTGAGTTTATTACTCTTTAACGCCTCAGCATTGATTTGGAAGAAATCATATGTCGGAGATTCTTTCGACTTCTCATCTCCAGAAGCTGCCTCGTGCTCTTGGCTCAACTTTTCATGTACTGCTTTGAGATAAGCATTATAGCCTAATCCTTGCATGTCTGCACCACTAAAGCCCTCTGTCTTCGAAGCAACTGATTCAAGATCAACATCATTTGCGAGATCCATTTTCTCGCAAATGCATTTCAAAATTTCCAACCTGTCATCAAAGTTGGGCATGTCACAGATAATGCTTTTATCAAGTCTACCTGGACGCAACAAGGCCGAGTCAATTAAATCAGGCCTACTAGTTGCTGCCAAAACATAAACGCCATCCAAGCCTTCTGCACCGTCCATTTGTGTTAACATCTGATTAACGACTCTATCAGTAACACCCGTAGAGTCATGCCCTCTTTTTGGAGCAATCGAATCAAACTCATCAAAGAATAGAATGCAGGGCTTGGCGGACTGGGCTCTATCGAATAGTTCTCTGACAGACTGCTCTGAAGCACCAATGTACTTATTGAGAATCTCAGGGCCTTTTATAGAGATGAAATTCAATCCGCATTGCCCAGCGATGGCACTTGCGAGTAAAGTCTTGCCGCACCCCGGGTATCCATACAAAAGTATTCCCGATCTGAGTCTCAAGGGACAATTGGAGAAAATTGGGGCATACTTAGTAGGCCACTCCAATGTTTCCAATAAAACTCTTTTGGCCTCAGCCAAGCCACCAATATCAGCCCAGCTTGTACCAGATTTTTCCAACTTCACTCCCCTCAAATTTGACGGTTGATAACCTGCCAAAGCCTTTTCAAAACAAGCCTTTTGAATTGAGTGCTTGTCTTTTGAGGTCATGTGACTCATAGATCCGAGTGAATGCAATGATTCATACAAGATTCTATCACTCAAGACCTTCAAATCATTAGGAAGATACCCTTCTGTTTCCAGAACAATATCCATTATGTCGAACTGAAGATCACATCCTAGATCCTTCAATAAGTATTCATGGAGAATTGTGGCTCTAGTAGCCTTATTTGGCGCACTGAGGTGTACATAATTCTCGATGAGATGACTCAGAGATAGTTGCTTATTGAAGCTTTCTTTTGACAAGCCCGAAACTACCAAACAAACGTTGGTATTCTTTTGCGAACCAATTTTTCCCATAAGAGACATCAAGCACTCTGTTAATTGATTGGATATAGTTGAGTCAGTATTTTCAGCTTCCGCAGGCAAAATCTTGTCCAAATTATCAAGAACCAAAAGAGAAGGTTCGTGCCAGAGGGCTTCGTTCACCCATTCATTCAAGTTTGAACACAATTGATCAAAACTTTCGTTCATTTTGGTTTCGCATGCGACATACCTGGTAAACATACCACTGTGTTCACACATTTCCTTCGCAATGCATTTTAAAAACAGGGTTTTCCCACTCCCTGATGATCCGTGAACCATTACGCCGGAATTCCTGAATGTAGAAATAAATTCTGAAACACCATCTAGCTTGGTTTTCAAACCATAAACAGGGTCTTGTTCACTAGCAGGTTCAGGATCTTGTATAAATGAAGCTGAACGCAAAACATTGTCACCTAAATCAATCTTAACAGAGCTTTTGCTTTCTTCAAGAGAAAAGGCTTTAACCCAAGCATGGGGATCATCATCTCTTTTGATAGTCATCAAAGCTCCATTCGGTAAGACATCAGGAATAATTGGAATCTTGCAGAAGTTCGATATTGGTGATTGATTGAGTTGATTTTTTTGGAACAAATGTTCGTGTATGGCTCTTGAGAGAACTATTTTTTGTTCTTTAAGTGCCAGTGAGTTCAAACTCAAAGTTTCATTTCTCTTGCTTTGTGTGACATAGGGATGAATGATCAAAGTTCCCAACTTTTTCGTTAAGCTTTTGTGAGCTTGTCTGATTAACACCTTGTAGCCCACCTTATTCTCCACATTCAATGCGACTGCTAACGCGAAGCTCAAGCCTACGGTGTTAGGTGGGGTAGTATCTGACTGTAATAACCTGGCTGATATTGATTTGCCCTCGACAAGTACCTGAGTACCTGCATTCTCTGATTTTTTTGAATCTGCGGACGATTGATCTATAGGCCCTCTGTTATGCTTGAAATCAGGCCCCGGAATGACTGAGACAGATACAACATGCGAGTGCTGAAATACACGAGAAAATTCCCCTGTATTTACCGTGATCTCGTAGCAAATATTGTCGTTCTTGCTTGTGAACAATTTATTAGGGAGCGAAATACCTCTCTTCAACATAGTTGGTCCTCGAGAGACATCGTCATACGTGGATTTCGAGCTCTTGCTTGACTTGACAGATTGTGAAGATTTCTTTTTCTCTCTGAGTTTCGGGGCAATGCTGACCTCTGCGAATGGGTCAATTAATGCGTATGTTTCTGTGCTCGATCCAATGTCTTTCACCTGTAGCCTAACAGAAGATGTTTTTGTAGGATAAACAACAAGAACTTGGTTTAAAGCCACACATCTAGACTGTTCAATAAGCTTGGCCTCTATATGATTAGCATGAAGTTCCACCAACTCCCAATCAGAAAACTTTTCCGGCTCCAAAAATATTTTGCTGGATTTGAAATTCCTGATCTTCACATTAACTGTCACGAGTTGCTTATCCGCTAGACGTAACGAATGAGCAAAGATCGGATCTATTCCGACTAACTTGGGGCCGCTTGAATTCATTCCGGACCACCCAGCATAGCATTTGTTCTTTGCTTGCAGTAAAAGCTCGACGATTACTTCTTGAGGAGATACATTGGCATTGTATAGCAAACTTGCAAGGTTAGAAGGTAAGTCAACCAAGTTGTTCCATGATTGGCGGTATAAAATATTTGATGAAGAGCCCTCCATTTTTTCTGTTGATTTGGAAATTTTTTTGGGGGTCGAAGTGCCAACAGTTCGTTCCTTATAAATTAGCACGAGTCAGTTCAGTCGTTCATGCATGACAGGTGCGGGCCGCGGCTCTTGATAAATGCTTGGGAAATGCGGAGAGGTCTCTAATAGAATGCGGGACATGCCGCGAGTGAGCTACAGTCTTATTCAATTGTGTGAGAACTTTGGAAATATTTACGGACAATAATGATTTGTCACGAAATAGACAGGCAGAGGATATCTGGAGGACTATATCGCCTCGTACGTAGATTCGATCGATAACATAAAACACACGCGCAGGGAATGAATGAATAGTTCACATTGTATATACAGGTATTAGGTCCAAGGAGCACATCAAATTTAGTTGGGTTGTGATAATCCTTATTTTTCAGAATTAGATTGGTTAAATCTCTCCATCACCTCATCTGTCACTGAGCCTCCTTCGAGTTTTTTTCTAGCCTTTTCTTGATTAGCAATACGTGCCGCTTCGACTGTTTGAAAAGATTTTCTCCGTATAGATCTGCATTGTTCCCACCCAACAACGTTTCCTAAGAAGAAACCAGACATGCCCCAATTCATTGAGCGCCTCGGATTTTTGTGGATGAGGAATGTGACAACTCCAAGAACACCCATTGCTTGAAAGCCCGTCAAGATAGCTTCTCTAAAACAGGGGATGCTGACGTAGTTCTCGAATGTAAAATCAGATAGCTTTACTTTTCGGAATGCATCTGCGTAGGTTGGTTGCTTGGCGTGTGTTGGTTCCCGATCTTCGAATTTTGGTGTCAAATCTTCTAAAAGTGTTTGCTCAATATCGTTATCATCATTGCGAAGCTCAGTGACAGCGGAAGTCTGAGAGGGGGATCCACCGAACCAGCCCATATTCAAGGTATATCTCAGTAGTTTCGTGAAGATGCAGATATTCTTTGGGTCACATGATCTTGATGTTGACTACAAAAAAAAAAAAAATAGCGCAGCCCGGTTTCGATCCGGGGACATCAGGGTTATGAGCCCTGCGCGCTTCCACTGCGCCACTGCGCTTGCAGCTGAAAGTAAAATTTCTAAGACTTATGAGTTGTGAAAATACAAGGGCTCTTTACCAAAAAAGAAGAAGTTACTTCCATACAGTTTTTCAAGATTTATCAAAATATATATGTGGTCTTGATTTAGGTTCCGAATATTCCATCCACGTTTGTAATCAAAAATTGAAAATATTCAATATAGTAAGACACAATACCATGAAAGACCCAATAATTTTTTTGATCTTTCAGTTCAAGAAAACGAATTTCCCATATTAAATCACCACATTATGTTAATTACCTCTTTCTGTTAAACTGAAGTTTCCGTCTGTGACAAGTAACAGGGAAGATATCTTAACAGATGCGAATGCACTACACTTGGTACCATTGAAGTGTTCACCATAACAGGTGTTGCAACAGTAAATAGACTTGAATGACAGTCCAACAACAAGTTTCCTTAACATCACTAATCTATATAAAATGCGACAAGGTCTTTCGTAGATTGTTGAACTTCCTGATTTTTGAACGGGGACACCAAGTATTCATTTGGACACTATCGCAGCGTAATACCTTTATTGACTTGGGATATAGGTGCTGCTATTTATTTTAGGAGAGGTTGAATTAAGACTCTTTGTAGACCGTATTACAAGATTTGCTGTGTACATTTTTCAAGCTTATGAGAGGTGAAAATTTTTAGTGTTAGAAATCTCAGTCGTTTGAAAGAACTGCTAGTTTCTTTTAATATTTGTTTTTTAGTTATGCAGAACCATTTTAATGGACAAATTTAACAATAACGGATATGATTACTGGATATCATTGATTTTGTGATAATATTTATTCAAAAGCATCATTTAAGAAGTATTTTATAATTTTCTGAGTAATCTCTTGTGTTTGTTTCTTTTCAAGTTTTTAGTCAACTCATTTCAAATCCCAGAGAGTAAATGAACGACAGTAATCAATTTGAAACCAGTTTGGTCAAGTGTATTGGACTCAGCACTGAAATATATGAGTATGTGAAATTCACTAGACAATATATATGAATCTCTGTATATCATGACTACTGATACATCATAATCTCTTGTTAATTATGTTCATTAACAATTCTCTTATAGGGAACCTCGCGTCTTAACGTTTAACACTAATGGCTTTTTTATCTTACACAAGCACATCCACAAACACGCAAAGTATTACGTTATACTACTCCGAAAACACTACAATTTACTCCATAATAACTCTATGATAACTCTCGCCCTTTTAGCCATTGCTATAGTAATCCTAGACAGGTCTTTAAATCCTACTTCAATTATTA
>NLAM01001339.1:49886-88996 GCA_002370325.1 Metschnikowia hawaiiensis | reverse complement strand
TAGACTTATAACTAAAGAAGAACGGCTACTAAAATCAAGACTAGAAAGAGATTCAAAGAATCCATTTTACCGTGTTCAGTTTTAACTCCGCTATTCTAGCCAAAGAAAACATTTAAAGGAACTTGTGAAGTCTCAGAACTACAAACACTATTACCTGGCTTTAACAAAAGATTGGTAGTAGAATTACCCCACTTAATAGCAAAACAATAGCAGCGAAAGTAGCAAAACAATAGCAGCGAACGTAAAGAGCAACAAAATAACAATACTCATTTTTAGTCATGTTCAAGGTTCATCTNTTTAACAAAAGATTGGTAGTAGAATTACCCCACTTAATAGCAAAACAATAGCAGCGAAAGTAGCAAAACAATAGCAGCGAACGTAAAGAGCAACAAAATAACAATACTCATTTTTAGTCATGTTCAAGGTTCATCTTAACCTTATTTAACTTTTTGAAAAATAATTTTAATTTATATCTAATCAAGAAATAGAGTCAATAGCAAAAGATTTTTGGGGCTTGGGTGGTGCATAAATACCCCATGTTTTCAGTTTATGATGTGTGAAAAAGCCAATTAAAAATATACATTACAAATATTAGAAAAAAGACAAAAGGGGTTGGCTAAAAAACCTTCAACAAATGCCTAATAAATATACTTTTTTGTTGTTCCATCCAATTAACATATGGCTTTTTGCAGTGGTCGCAACCATCTGGAACACCAGATTTAAAATTACAGAATAGATTGTAATTCCATCTTTTCTTGAATTCTTTTTGGATAATTCTGGGACTATGGTTGGACTAAACTTACTCAGTAATGATGCATCCTATGAACAGTCTTCACTGGATGACCACACGATCTTGAAGTCAGTGAGTGGTGTGGGTTTTGAGAGAGAATCGTAATACAAAGAAATTTGGTATTTCGAATTAGCTCGAATTTATATTGAATTTACTATGAATTCCATGGGATTATTTCCCTATATTACTCTCTAAATAATAATAGAGCGATATAGATAGTATAAGTATAGTATAATGATATAATAAATAATATAAATAAGATATAATCCCCAGTATCCTGGGTTAATATGTAATAAAGAATAAGATATATACCAATATATAAATAATGTCATAAGATACTATCTAGATGATCTCTCAATCAAATATAATAAATATATGGTATAGGTTTAGGTGATGTTACCAACATCGGCACGTACAAGAACATCGGCACGTACAAGAGCATCAAGAGGTACGTGCACCGCACAAAGTTCAACACCAACGGCATTATAGTCCTTTCGGCCATACGACTGGGCACACAAGGTATGCAAGCACGTGGACACTCTCTGGATGATCGCATAGCCGGTGATGTTGGCGGTCATGGAAGACAGGGAGGGCAGTGGAGCCCAAACGAGCCACGGAAAACACCGACGCAACGGGAAGTGAGTACTGGAGCAAGAAGGTGACGATCTTCGGCACCGAATAGCGAGAAAGCACTTGGAACTCGGTCTTCATGTTTGTTTCCGGTTCTTTCAAGAGGTTCAAGCTCGCGTGGGAGTGCACGGAGAGCAAGCCCTGGAGATCACGGAGATCAAGTCCTGGAGATCGTGGAGATCGTGGAGTTTATGGTTAAGACTACGACGGTATCTGATCATCTTCGATCCCCTAACTTTTGTTCTTGATTAGTGAAAACGTCCTTGACAAATGCTTTCGCAGTAGTTAGTCTTCAATAAATCTAAGAATTTCACCTCTAACTATTGAATACTGCTGTCCCCGACCGTTCCTATTAATCATTATGATTTTTAGAAACCAACAAATAAAAAATCATCTTATTTTGTTATTCCATGCTATAAGATTCAGGCGTTGTCTGCTTTGAACACTTTCATTTACTCAAAGTAACACCTCCCGAAGGAGGTGGCAATAACTAAATTAATCGTGGCTTTCTTCCTCGTGGTCATGGCCAAGATCGACAAGTTGGAGCGGGCGGGGTGGAGCCCATCGTTCAAGCTGACGCGGGAGACTTTGGTCGAGAAGGAACTCTGGGATCTTGGTTCCGGCAGATGCAATGGCCGCTCTTGTTTTCATCATTTTTAACCGTATTAGGATTTTCAACTTACTGAATTATAGATTCTTATCTTTCGTTTCGGGTGATTTTCTTTATATTCATTAGTTAAAGTATTCTTTAATACCTGAACTATTATCCATTTAACGAATTGTGTTGTTCCATATTTATATACTGTAGATATTTATGTTATAGATCTTCTGGTTGTTTCCTGCAGTACGCGCATATAAAGACGATTACAAAAGTCGTGCGGAAAAATGGGTGCGAAAAAAACGAGGCTATAAAGCTCAGAAATATCGCTCTTTTGCACTCTCCAACCAATCCCACCACCTGTTTTCCCCCAAAATTATCTGGCCGTGCCCCATGCCGTTTTCCCGTCTCTTCCCTTATTTGCTAGTGTGGCTATGTGCAGTTGCAGCTTCAGTCCACCCGATCGTCATCAACGGAAGGCACTTCTTCGACTCCGTCACCAACAAACCCGTATGTCCCCAGCCATTTCGTCTATCCTTTTTTTTCTATTCTATTATTTTTTTTCTATTCTATCATTTTGGCTTTACTAACTTTAGTTTATAATTAAAGGGGTGGATTACCAGCCCGGAGGCTCGTCGTTTAGTGGCCAGAACTCGGACCCTTTATCGGATCTCAAGGTCTGTGTGAGGGATATTGCATTATTCCAAAAACTAGACATCAACGTACGTTTCTTTTCCCTTTGAATCCGTTTTTTCCTTTTTTCTGTTCCTTTTTTCTTTACCTTTTTCTTTACCCTTTTTCTCCCCCTTTGAAGTCCTCGACTATAGCCATTTGATTGAGTCCTTGACTTCCTTGACTTCTTTCTTGATTTCTTTGACTTCCTTGACTTGTTTAAAATTGTCCCTGGCTTCTTTCTTGGAAATTCGTCCTTGACTTCTTGAAAATTCGTCCTTGACTTCTTGGAAATTCGTCCTTGACTTCTTGGAAATTCGACCTGGACTTCTTGGAATTTCGCCCTGGACTTCTTGGAATCTCGTCCTTGACTTCTTTCTTTACCTTCAAAATTGTCTTTCTCTCCAGTCTTTCACTTCGTCCTTGGCTCTTTCCTTCCCATTGATCTTGTCCTAAAGCAGAGTCTTTTGAACTTGTCCTTGACCTAGCTCTCTTGAAATTGTCCTATTCTTGAGTCACTTGAAGCAGTCCATAACCTGAGCTTTTGGGATTGTCCATAATCTGAGTCTTTTAAAATCGTCCTACTCTTGACAAATTTGAAATTGTCCTATTCTTGAGTCATTGGCTATTGTACTTGACCAGAGTCATTTAAAGTTGTCCTTAATCTGAGTCTTTGAACTTGTCCTAAACCAGAGTCTTTGGAAACTGTCATATTCTTGAGTCATTTGGAATTGGGCCTTTGACCTCTTTGAATTCTTTGACCTCTTTGAATTATTGGACCACTCTTTACCTTTGAACTTTTCCCTCTCTTGAGCCATTTGAAATTGTCCTTGACCTAGCTCCTCAAACTGTCCTATTCTTGAGCCATTTGAAATTGTCCTTGATCTGAGTCCTTTGAACTTGTCCTTGACCTGAGTCTTTTGAAATTGAGTCTTTGTCTTATTTGACCTTCTTTGATCTTTTGGACCTTTTAGTCTTCTTTGACCTCTTGGACTCTCTTTACTTTTGAAGTTGTCCTTGACTTCAGTCTTTCCGATTTTAACCTCTTCCTCGACTTCTTCCTTGACCTTTGAATTTTGACTTCCTTGACCTCTTCTTTCCCTTCTTGGACCTTGACCTTGACTTCTTCAAAACTTGACTTTGACTTTCTTCGTCCTCTTTGACCTCTTTGACTTTTGGACCTTGACCTCTTTGACTTTTTTGACTTTTGGAATTCGACTTCTGGACTTCTTGGACTCTTGAAAATCGACTTCTGGACTTCTTGGACTCTTGAAAATCGACTTCTTTGACTCTCTGACTTTTGATGCTTGACTCTTTCAAATTTGACCTCCACTTCTTGAACTTCTTGGACTTTTGAAATTGTCCTTTGAATCTTGGCTTCTTTCCTTGACTTTGAAATTTGACATTTTTGACATCTGAGACTTAACCTTCTTTGACTTTTGAGACTTGGCCTCCTTTGACTTTTAAGACTTGAGACCTTTCTTTGACTTTAGAATTTGACTTCTTGGACTTCTTTGACTTTTGACTTTTGGCACCTTTGAGACTGGACCCTGACTTCTTCTTTGACTTTGGAATTGACTTCTTTGACTTTTGAGACCTTTGAAACTTGCCCATTGACTTCCCTGATTTCTTTGACTTCTTCTTTGAATTTTGACCTTGACCATTTCTGGACTTCCTTGACTTCCCTGACTTCTTCTTTTCCTTCTTTTCCTTCTTCTCCTCTCCTTTCTTTCCCTCTTTCTCTTTCCTTCAACCTTTATTTTCCATACTAACGTCAGACGATCCGGGTGTACAACATCGATAGCCTGCTCAACCACGACGAGTGCATGAGTGCGTTGGCGATGGCGGGGATCTACTTGGTGCTCGACGTCAACTCGCCCGTGGCGGGGCACCACTTGAACCGGTACGAGCCCTGGACGTCGTACACGCCCGAGTACATGCTGAACATCTTCCGGGTGGTGCACGAGTTCAGCAGCTACAACAATACGTTGGCGTTTTTCGCCGGGAACGAGATTGTCAACGATGAACGGTCTGCGGAGGTTTCGCCGGGGTACATCAAGGCCGTTGTCCGGGACCTAAAACTGTATATCCGGGTGAATAGCGTTCGGCCGATTCCGGTGGGGTACTCGGCGGCCGATGACTTGAAGTACCGAACGTCGTTGGCCGAGTACTTGGAGTGCTCGGTGCTGCGCCCGGACGACTCCGTGGACTTTTACGGCGTCAATACTTACCAGTGGTGTGGGAAACAGACGTTTTCTACCAGTGGCTATAATACCTTGGTCGACGCCTATGCAGGCTTCTCCAAACCCATCTTTTTCTCCGAGTACGTTTCCCCGAACCTCTCTTTTTTTTTTTTCTGCTTTACTAACTTTAGGTACGGCTGCAATATTATCCGGCCCCGGAGCTTTGAGGAGGTGAACTCCATTTATTCGTCTTCCATGCTCCATGTTTTTAGCGGCGGCTTGATTTATGAGTACTCCGAGGAACCGAACCAGTACGGATTAGTGCAGATTCTCTCGGATGGGAACGTACGGTTGAACGCGGACTTCCATAATGCTCGGAATCGCCTTTTACTGGTGAAGGAAGTGTTTGAGAATCCCGGGTTGTATTCCGGCCCCATGCAAAAGGGCCAGACTCGCCAAATTCAATGCTTGCCTGCATATAACAACATCAACGTAAAACCCGACTTACCTGCACCCTTTGCCGAAGCTTTGACTTTCTCGGGGGTTCCTTTGAAAAAGGGCAAGTTTGTGAGGCTTTTGCCGGAAACCATTCGTTTGCCGTATAAGGTTTTCGATGTGGATGGAAATCTGCTTTTCATGGATTTCACCTCGGTGACGCCCGGGGACAAGCTAAATTTAGAGGGAGGCTTTCCGGAGGTTATTTAGCAATAAAAGTATACTTTGACGAGAAAACGGGCCATTTATCCGAAGTTGATTGGTTGAAAAGTGTAGGATGAAAGCCGGGGTTATGTGCAGAACAACCAATTAAAGCTATTTATACGATTTTTGGATGATTTAATGTATTGGTCTATTCGGTTGGGGTGTAAGTGGGCTTCTTTTGGGTCAAAATTGTAGTTGGCGAAGATCCGGGTCTGAATTCCGGGGTTTGATTCGGGGGTTGAGTTCCGGGTTTGAAATCCGGGGCTTATATGCAGGCCAAGGCGCCGACTCAAACCATTCCGGTCGTTCTTTCGGTCGTTTCAGCCCCCAAATAAACTAAAAGATTTTAAAAGGTAACAATGGCCTTAGCCGGTTTCAAGCATACTCGGAAACCGCCTTCGTGTGGCCGTTTTAGCTACATTCGGGGGTGCCAGTCACGTGACCTTTCCATTTCCGAGGTCACTTTCCGAGGTCACTTCCCGGTCTTCCAAGGCATACCCCGGAAGAAATCAAAATGCACCATCCCACATAAACGTACATCAGGTGCCTAAACGGGTGGTTCCCAAGAGGATTTTTAAAAGGTCACGTGCAGGTGCACACGTGCGATTCACGCGATACTCACATGACTATCACGCGACTATCACATGACTATCACGTGAAAATCACATGACCATCACGTGACGACCATCTCATCGCATCTCCGCCTACTCCTTACACCACATGCTCCGGAAGCCCAAGACCATCACCCGGGACGTCCGGCACCCCAAAACTCTTAAGCCGCAGAAAGCTCGGCAGCTTATCCGGCGGTTCCACACGCTCGAGAAATGGAAACGGGCGGTTCTACGCTCTTTAGCGGAGCTTGACCCCGAAATCTCCGCCGAAAACTACCGGCAGATTCTCGGGGCCGAGTACAAGAGCCAGGTTAGCCACTGGAAGAAGCAGGTGGCGAAAAAGCCGTTGGAAAACGTGCAAATCGAGCCAACGACCGGGCGTGCCGAGCTCATAAGCACGCTCGCGGGCATCGACTGCGAAGAGGAGTTCCGAGGGGGGTTGCACGTGTACCAAATGGCCTCTACCGTCGGGCAGGACACCACGCGAGGGGGCGATTCGCTGAAGTGGTTGGTCAAGGCGGTGACGGAATTGAAGATTTCCGGAATCAAGAACACGTTGGAAATCGGGAGCTTATCGGTGGAGAATTGTATTCTGCGGGACCCTCGGTTCGGCACTGTCTGCAGGATCGACTTGAACCTGCAGCACCCTCGGATCTTGCAGCAGGACTTTATGCACCGGCCCTTGCCGCAGTCGGATCTCGAGCGCTTTGAGATGGTGTCTTGTCTGTTGGTGTTGAACTTCGTGCCGGATGCAGGCCGCCGGTATGAAATGCTCCGCCGGATCACGGACTTCCTTCTTCCGGGCGGTCACGTGTTCTTGGTCTTGCCCCTTCCGTGTGTGGAGAATTCCCGGTACATGGACGCGGGGCTCCTAACCGCAATCACCGAGAGCCTCGGTTTGCACCAGAAAAAGACCCATTCCTCCTCCAAGCTATACTATGCGTTGTACCGGTGGGAGGGAAAGCCGGGGGCGTTCGAGCACCGGAAAAAGGAGCTCCGGCTGGGGAAAACCAGGAACAACTTTTACATTGACTGTAGAGGCAGCGTGAGAACCGAGGGTGAGAACCGAGGGTAAGAACCGAGGTGAATCGAGGTGTACCGAGAGTAAGAACCGAGGGTAAGAACCGAGGTGTACCCAGGGTAAGAACCGAGGTGATCCGAGGTGCGGAGAGGAAGTAATGGATGGCTAGTTATATTAATAAGGTCTCCAGATATAATGGCTGGATTCAAAATTCACAGGCATAAGGACAAAGTAATTAAGCGTAGCTTAACTGAAAAGTGACTTTGATGTGGACCTATATGCAGGACACTAGCTCAATATGCAGGACGGTACAACAAAACAGAGACTTATACTAGTACCACTCAAGTTCATTAAATACAGGGCGTTGCAATGAACAAGCTCGTGAACCTGTCTAAATGTCCAGTTGTCCAATTGTCCAGTTGTCGAAGTGTCTAATTGTCTAATTGTCTAATTGTCCAGTTGTCTAATTGTCCGATTGTCTAATTGTCTAATTGTCTGGTAGCAACTGTCTAGTAGAAACTGTCTTTTTGTGTAATTGCCTAAATATCTAAATGTCTAATTGGCCAGGTATCAGATTGTCTAATTGTCTAATTGGACAGGTGCCGAATTGTCTAATTGGACAGGTGCCGAATTGTCTAATTGGTCAGGTGCCAAATTGTCTAATTGTCTAATTGTTTAAAAGCTGTCTGATTAGTATATTTATGAGCCGTACACGACCCTCATTTTATGCAGTAATCACAACAGTCTGGGGTCTGTGGAGTACAATGGCCATTGTACGTGCCATACTAACATTCGGTACAGTCATAAACCGCATGATTTCGATGCGTTGGCAGTTCAGAATTGTTTACACCTCTTTAATGACTCGCACCTGCATTTAAGCCAACACCAAATGGCCACTAACTCTTTCCAAACCCCTCCAAACAATCTGAAATTTTCACAATCCCATCCAAATAACGTCAAGCACAAATGTCTAAAAGATTGAAGTTTCAGGGTGAAAAGTGCCCCGGACACTCTACGTAACACACGCGACACACCCAATTAGCCATGAATATAAAAACGTCGGTCATGAACATGAACCCCGCTATTTTTAAATTGCAACAATTCACTTGCATCTTGTTATGTACATTTGTTCGGGAAATACCGAGAGGTTGGGGCAGACGCGCTATATGCAGTCCGCACCTTTATTACGTAAGAGTGACCAATAAAGTACTCGTGACCGGAAACAAAGGCTAAGATGGATATTTTGGGCTTGCTAGTATCACTTTCGGTGAGTTCAAGGCATGTTTCAGGTGTGTTTCAAGTGTGTTTCAGGTTTTTCCGGTGTTTCAGGTGTTTCAGGTGTGTTTCAGACATGTTTCAGACATGTTTCAGCCGTGTTTCACACGATTTTCAGGTGTTTTCGGTGGTGCAATTGTTCTGAAAAACTGCCCAGTGCCAAACGCCGAAAAGAGAAAAACAACAGACGAAAATGGACAACAACGGACAATGGATGGGCTGGTGTGACGTCACAACGCATGACCCAATGGATGACGCCCTCGGAGAATCTCCCCAGCTGCACCCACCCCGGCCCCCGTGCGTCTCGTCAAACCGGTTCCGGTACCTCGTATATCAAAATGACCTTCCTAATTAGGAAACGAGTTTCCGGCCATGGATTTTGGAGCTTTTAGGCTGTAAAAAAAATACGATGGTCCTGCACACAGTGCGGCGTGAACCGGGGGTCACTTATTTATAGAGTTACAGTATCTCACGGTTGCACTAATTATAGTTGCACTAATTAAAGATGCATATTCTGTTGAGGGTTTACAGTTACATATTTTGGTTTTTCGGTTAGGTTGTATTTTGGTGTGTTTTTGGTGTATATTTGGTGTGGTATATTGGAGCACGGGCGTAGATGTCAGCATACTATAGCATTGTGACGTGTCTAGTGCGATACCCCGGCGTGCAGGTCACGTGACCACAACACAGGAGTTTACCCGAAGGTCCGACCCACAGGAAGGATCTGGGGTATGGCGGATAGCCCGAAGCCAAAACTGCATACAGCGGTGCCTAATTCTTTTAGAGAAACGGATGTTTTTTTTTCTTTTTTTTTTTTTTTTTTTTTTTTTTTTTTTTTCGTGATCGACCCATCACATTTCCCGCCATGCACGGCCATGCACGGTGTGCATGTAACCCGCCGTTCCTCTCCAGTTTCTCCGGATTGTTCCGCCCGCAATGCGATGCGGGTCTGCGACCGTCACACCACCGGGGGCAGCGCGCGGGAGGTGGCCTTTCGCGGTGGTGTGATGTGTCATTTCTGCACTCGCGTTGCGGGCGCCTACGAATCGGTGGCACCCTCGGATCTCTTATAAGCGCATGAGCACATTCCGGTGCCTTCCGCGCATTGTAAGTAGCTTAAACCTTGAGTCGTTTCTGCCTCTTTGGGACGCCAAGGTCTACCCCCCGGGGTGTGTGCCGCGCAGCGTGCCGAGCACTGCTTTCGCCCGAAACGATGCACGAGGGTGCGACAAATTTTTTCGCCGGATTTTCATGCTTTGGCAGAACATGCCATACACCCGGGTACCCCCAAACGGGAAATTATGTACCCGATGACGCCCGACGCCCAAAGGGGAAATTTTTCCAGGGCGGCC
Organism: Metschnikowia hawaiiensis; assembly: GCA_002370325.1. NCBI lineage: Eukaryota > Fungi > Ascomycota > Pichiomycetes > Serinales > Metschnikowiaceae > Metschnikowia > Metschnikowia hawaiiensis. Next base: position 79,165 of record NLAM01001339.1, on the reverse strand, counting down.
CCGAGGCAGAACACGGCGTTTGTGCAGGACGCAGAAATCTGTTAGGCGTAGTAGGGTGTTGTTTTATGCGGCAAACAGACCTCCGACGGAAAAACCCACAAAAAATCGCGCATGATGTAAACTGCAGACAATGTGTCTCGGGCACCCCACTACTCCAGTCAATTCGTGCGCATCCTGCACATACCCCATGGAGGCGCTGCCATAATGTAACGGTTCCATCCAAATGTTATGCTGGAGCAGAGGCGGAGCAGAGTCCGGAAAAACTAAGTGATGAGACAGTGTGTGTGATTGGCTAGTATTTGGTTTCCGGAAAAACTTTGGGGCTCATGGCGAAACCCCATGCATTACGGAAAAACCCCCCGGTTAATCCGCATCCCCCTCCCCCCAACCCCCCACCCACCCCCCGGCAACGAAGCGGAATGAAGTCGGGGGACACGGAGAAACCTGGAGCGCATTCAGGAGTGTTCCGGCATGCGGGCGCGGCCCGCAGCGCGCATGCAGAAAGTCTGACCAACCAAGATTTTCCGAACGCATCAAGGCAAAAAGAAATGACCCGCACTTTTATGCTCTTACCCATGCAGAATGCCCGGCATGGCGCTATATAAAAGCCCGCCGCCCGCCGCCCCCAAGTCCCCCCTTCTTTTTTTTCTCCATTCTTCTCCACACCTTATTTCTTAATCATGTCTTCGGAAGACCTTCATAACAAGTCGGGGGCCGAAACCCCCTTGGACAATGGCTCCATCTTGGCCAAGGAAAAGTCCAACGTCGACCTCGCCACCCCGGAGGCTTACACCTTGCCTGAAAAATCCTTCAAGGACTATATCTCCATTTCCATCTTTTGTTTCTGTGTTGCATTCGGTGGTTTTGTGTTTGGTTTCGATACCGGAACCATTTCCGGGTTTGTCAACATGCCCGACTTTAAGCGCCGGTTCGGCCAGCTTGGCGCCGACGGCATCTATTACCTCTCCAACGTCCGCGTGGGGTTGCTTGTTTCCATTTTCAACGTTGGCTGTGCCGTGGGAGGTATTTTCCTCTGTAAGATTGCCGATGTGTATGGCAGAAGAATCGGGCTCATGTTCTCGATGATCATTTATGTGGTGGGCATCATTATCCAGATCTCGTCCCAGACGGCTTGGTACCAGTACTTCATTGGACGGCTCATTGCTGGTTTGGCTGTGGGCACTGTTTCTGTGATTTCGCCCCTTTTCATTTCCGAGGTTTCGCCAAAGCAACTCAGAGGTACCTTGGTGTGCTGCTTCCAGTTGTGTATCACGTTCGGTATCTTTTTGGGATACTGCACCACCTATGGCACCAAGAAGTACTCTGACTCGAGACAATGGAGAATCCCCTTGGGCTTGTGTTTCCTCTGGGCCCTTCTCTTGGTGGCTGGTATGTTGAACATGCCCGAATCGCCAAGATACTTGATTGAGAAGTCCCGTATTGACGAGGCCAAGAAGTCCATTGCTGTTTCCAACAAGACCAACGTCGAGGACCCGGCCGTGTACCATGAGATCCAGCTTATCCAGGCTGGTATTGACCGTGAAGCTTTGGCTGGTAAGGCCTCGTGGGTGGAGTTGGTGACTGGTAAACCCAAGATTTTCAGAAGAGTGATTATGGGAGTGATGCTTCAGTCGTTGCAGCAATTGACCGGAGACAATTACTTTTTCTATTATGGAACCACGATTTTCCAGGCTGTGGGTTTGCAGGATTCGTTCCAGACATCGATCATCTTGGGTATAGTCAACTTTGCCTCGACGTTTGTCGGTATCTATGCCATTGAAAGATTGGGCAGAAGAATGTGTCTTCTTACCGGATCCGCCTGCATGTTTGTGTGTTTCATCATCTATTCGGTGATTGGTACCCAGCACTTGTACATTTCCGGCTTTTCCAACGACACGTCCAACACTTACCGGCCCAGCGGAAACGCCATGATTTTCATCACGTGCCTCTATATCTTTTTCTTTGCCTCGACCTGGGCCGGCGGTGTGTACTGCATCATTTCCGAGTCGTACCCCTTGAGAATCAGATCCAAGGCCATGTCGGTGGCCACGGCCGCCAACTGGATGTGGGGCTTTTTGATTTCCTTTTTCACGCCCTTCATCACGTCCGCCATCCACTTTTACTATGGGTTCGTGTTTGCCGGCTGCCTCCTCTTTTCCTTCTTCTATGTGTACTTCTTTGTGGTGGAGACCAAGGGCCTTTCCTTGGAAGAAGTGGACATTTTGTATGCTTCCGGCACCGTGCCTTGGAAGTCGTCCAACTGGGTTCCTCCTTCGTTTGAGGAGATGGCCCACACTTACGCTCTTAACGATGCCAAGCCCGAGGGCGACCACGTTTAATCGCATATAGATAATTGATAGATAATGGACCGGTAATCAAGAAAAAACAATCCACAAACATCAACTATCAACAAATGATTCCATGCAAGGTCAGTCGTGAAGATGCATACCGAGAAGGTTCCCAGACTTCCCAGTAAAGCGGACTTCAAAATGGAAACTTGTTGAAAAGTGCAGACTTCTTGAAAAGTGCAGACTTGTTGAAAATCCAGAAGTTAGTAATGTTCTCCTTTAAGAGAAACCTTGGGGAGTATCCCAACTTTTCCTGTTCTTGTCCACCAAAAGAAGTCCGCTGGCCAGTCTCTATGATGTCTCCATGGGCACCGAGACGGGATGCTGGTTGTCCAATGATCAGAAAAGACTCCAGCTCCACCCATGGATTTTTTGGATTTATGGCCTTCACTCCATTCATTGAAGAAGCCATTTCATCCACTCACTTAATCCACATTAAACTTTCATGTTTGGTTTTTGGGTCCAATTGTATGGGGTTTTCTGTATCTGCAAGTCGTAGTTCCAAGTTCAACTCAGTAGCACCTCAGTAGAGGTTCAGTAGCAAATCCGTAGAGGTTCAGTAGCACCTCAATAGCAACTCAGTAGCAGGTTCAGGAGGTTCAGTAGGAGGTTCAGTAGAGGTTCAGTGGAGGTTCAGATCAAGATCTATGACAAGTTAAAGTCCTCAAACTCGGTCTGTCAGATTCCTTAGACTCAGCAGCTTCTTCAAGATCTTCATCCCCCGAACCTTTTAATTTGAGATCTCAATTCCAGATCTTCCATCCCACAATCTTCATTTCAGATCTCAATTCCAGAGCTTTAATCTCATGCTTGGACTCAAAGTGGATTCGCCAGAACCACATGTTCTATGACCGTCTCTGGAGCTTCACTCTCATTCAGACCCAGTCTGGTTTGGCAACGACCATCAGTGTAAGTTTCCTGTAGAATCTTCCCAAGCGACACTTCCAAGACGTTCCTCTGAGCAGAACCCAGCCTATTCAACTGAATCCAGCCTATTCGAGTGAATCCAGCTCCATTCGAGTGAATCCAACCTATTCAAGTGAATCTCACTTTTCGAGTCAATCCAAGGGACACCGCTGTCTTTTGACGTCTAGCCAAGGTCTTTAACTGTATGACTTCTTGGACAAGGTCTTAACTGTTCAACATCCACGCCAGGTCTTTAACGGATGACTTCTGGGCCAAGAATGGAACAGTTGAGTTTCAAGGGACCAATCAAGGGGTGGTGTCATTGGGAATCTGTAAACCACGAGTCTCGGCGGTTTCTTGGTAAAGAAAGAAGCGTCAAGAGTATCGGATTCAAAGGACCATTCGACTCTGGCGCCATTGGATAAAACACCATATTCAATTCAATTCAAGTCTTTTGGATGACTCCCGTTCTATGGTATTGCTTTTAGCCGTGGCTGGTGCCGTTGGCCCTATTCCTGCATTGTATCCGCCAGACCAGTTCATTTGAAAAGGGGAGAAAAGAATTAGGTAATGGAATCCGAAGGGATGAAACTTGGAACCGTGACCGATCACGCCATCCATTCATTCTTGCATCGTTAGGCCACTCCCGGCCGAAAAGTCATTTTTCAGTAGAAGAATGAAGAATGAAGAAAAGGTGAGGAAAAGGTGAAGAAAAGGTGAAGAAAAGAGAGAAAAAGAGTGAGAAAATTAAGAGAGGGAGAGGCTTTTATATATAAATTCTTTCCTCGCCCCCGGTTGATTTGCAGCCACCAAGCATGCAGGAGAGGCGTGCTGCGAAATATATAAAACACCGCGTCCCCCCTATTCTAAGCCCCCCTATTCCCCCCTTTTCCTAACCCCTATACCCCTTTCTGAACAGGGGGAAAGAGCCGCAAGTTTAACTGGTCGCCTCTTCCTACGGTTGTCACGTGTTCCTTGCCGTGTATGCAGTCATGGGATAGTCGTTAAGTTTTGGAAAAGTGACCGTTTTGACAAATACTGGTAAAAAAGAAAAAAAAGGATAAATAAACAAATGGACAAATGGACAAATGGACAAATTCGGGAGCTCTAGACAACTGGGCACAATAGACCACTGGAAATTGGATAACAGGATAACAGGACAACTAGACAACTAGACAACTAGACAACTAGACAACTAGACAACTAGACAGCTAGACAATTGGATGACTGGGCAACTGGACAACAGGAGAACAGGAGAACAGGAGAACTAGAGAGCTTGAGGGCTGAAGGCTCGAAGACCTGAAGAACTGGACAGAAGGAAACCTGGACAATTGGACATCTGGAAATCCACACAATTGGAAATCTGGACAATCGGAAAACTACATTGCTGGAAAACTGGATAAATGGAAAACTGGAAACTGAAAACTGGAAACTGGCAATTGGAAAGCTAGGCAGTCGAATAACTGGATAGCTGGACAACAGGACGACACGACAACCGGACAACCGGACAACCGGAAAACTAGGCAACTAGACAACAGGTCAAATGAACAGCTTGACAATTGGATAACTGGATATCTGGAGAACTACACAACTGGAAGACTGTATCACAGGACAGCAGGACAACTAGAGAACTACACAACTGGAAGACTGGACCATTGGACAAGTGGGCAACTGGAAAAGTGGAAATTTGAAATTGGAGAACTGGAGAACCGGACAACTAGCCAATTCGAAAACTACACAACCGGAAAGCTACACAACCGGAAAGCTACACAACTAGCCTACCGGGCAACTGGAAAACTGGAAAACTGGACAAACTAGGATAATGAGACAACTGGACAATTGACATTTTTGACAAATATGGATGGACTAAGGACCTTGGAGATCTAGAAAATTGGAAATTGGAAAATGGAAAATGGAAAATGGAAAATGGAAATTGAAACGTGGAGAGCCGGACATGGTCGGTTCCAAACCAACGTCAATGTTCTTCCTGCATATATTGACTGGGGGTCGTGTACCGTGCATTTCATGGAGCAGAGTTGATTCTCTGGAATTCACTTGTTTCAACCTTTTCCTCGTATCCAATCAAATTGGGCGATTTGAGTTCATAACCAAGGTCCGGCCATGAACCCTTCCAGTTCCATGGTGGATCACGTCACGTGGTCTCAGTCCCATCCGGTTTTCTTACCTCCTTACAGAGACACGCCAATGTCCTACAAAAATATCCTTCTATCCATTTCTTTCACCAATTCAACTTAGTCATGTCAAATGATAAACCTGTTTAATGACAGGACAAAACAGGACAAAACAGGAAAGGACAGAACGGGACAGGACAAAACAGGACAGACGGGACAGACGGGACAGAATTATTCTAACAGTGTCACAGTGTGAACCACCACGATACCAAAGTCCACCACTAGACCAAAGTTCATCTCCACTCACTCCAATCCTATCTCCAATTTCAGTCCTTCAATCAATCATTCCATTTCAGACAATCAGTCACTCATTCCAAAATCATTCAATCAGTCATTCAGTCACTCCATTTCAGTCACTCCATTTCAGTCTTTCAATCAGTCCATTTCAGTCACTTTATTTCAGTCACTCAGAAAAGATGGGAAAGTGATGATCGACCAATGGCCAGAACGGAGTGATAAAGATCGACGTTGTTATTAACGTTGACATTAACGTTAACGTTGACGTCGATCGCCCCTTTTTGAACTCCTGAAAAATATGGTGATTCCACTGTCCCATTGTTCCACTGTCCCATTGTTCCATGTTCATTGTTCCATGTTCCATGTTCATTGTTCCGTGTACACCACGTGACCCAATATTATGCCATAGAATCTTCCGGTGAAATTGTGAGGTCCGTTTCTGGTAACAAGCCGTCTTCACCCGAGCCTGCACACAACGGACGCATGTGTCGCTGCTTCCGTACACCCGGTACCCCTCTTTCCCAGACGTCTTAACCCCAACCAAAAAAACAAAAGCCAGGCAAGAATAGCAAGTGCAAAACACTCAAAACTGTAAACTCAAACAGTCGGCCGGTGCCCAATTCGTCAAGCCCAGCGATGATCCTGCATCCTGGCCGGCGGGCGGGCGGATTGTGGTTTTTTTTGCCCATCAATGGCGGCGTTAGGGTTCCCGTCCCGTTTTGGGCCACATGAGTCGAGCGCATCTTGAGTCATGAGCCCATTTTTTCCACCTCCGATCGGCCTTCTCCACAATAAATAAAGAGCGCCGCCCATTTTTGTTTTTTTTTTTCAAGCACCTTTTTCTTCTCTTCCTAGCAGCTAGTCTTCCTGCACATCCACCATGCTTAGACGTACCTCCAGACCCTTTTCCGTAGCAGCCAGATTGGCCAAGTGGAACGAAGTGCCTTTGGCTCCTCCCGACAAGATCCTCGGCATCAGCGAAGCGTTCCAAAAGGACACCAACACCAAGAAAATCAACTTGGGTGTGGGTGCGTACCGTGACAACTCGGGCAAGCCAATTGTGTTCCCGTCCGTCAAGAAGGCCGAGACCGTCTTGTTGGAGAAGGAGTCCGACAAGGAGTACACCGGCATCATCGGGTCCAAGAATTACCAGAACGCCGTCAAGAACTTCATCTTCAACAACTCCGACAAGGACGCCAACGGCGCCAAGTTGATTGCCGACAACAGAATCGTCACTGCCCAGACCATCTCCGGAACCGGATCTTTGCGTGTGATTGCCGACTTTTTGAAGCGCTTCTATTCTGCCGACAACATCATCGTGCCAAAACCAACCTGGGCAAACCACGTGGCAGTGTTCACCGATGCAGGCATCAAGGCTGACTTCTATGCCTATTATGACAAGGACAACAATGCGTTGGACTTTGAAAACTTGAAAAAGTCCATTTCGTCCGCCGCCGACGAGTCCATTGTGCTTCTCCACGCATGCTGCCATAACCCCACCGGTATGGACTTGACCCCCGAGCAATGGGATGAGGTCTTGTCCATCATTGAGCAAAAGAAGCTCTTCCCATTGGTGGACATGGCGTACCAAGGTTTCGCTTCCGGTGACCCATTCAAGGACATTGGCTTGATCCGCAGATTGAACGAGTTGGTGGTCAACGGTAACATCCCAACCTTTGCCTTGTGCCAGTCCTTTGCCAAGAACATGGGCTTGTATGGAGAGAGAACCGGCTCCATCTCCATTGTCACCGAGTCCGCCAGCCAATCGCAGGCCATCGAGTCGCAGTTGAAGAAGCTCATCAGACCAATGTACTCCAACCCACCTATCCACGGCTCCAGAATCGTCGAGACCATTTTCTCCGACCAGAACTTGTTGAACGAGTGGCTCAAGGACTTGGACTCCGTGGTGGGCCGTTTGAACGTCGTCAGAGACAAGTTGTACCAAAAGTTGGACAAGTCCAACTACAACTGGGACCATTTGTTGAAGCAGCGTGGTATGTTCATCTACACCGGCTTGTCTGCTGAGCAGGTGATTGAGTTGAGGGAGAAGTACTCTGTGTACGCCACGGAGGACGGCCGTTTCTCCATCTCCGGTGTCAATGAGCAAAACGTCGATTACTTGGCTGACGCCATCAACCAGGTCATCAAGAAGTAGATTTGAGAAAAACAAATGTCCAGAACCAAACAACAGTAGAAAACATAGACACTAGACAATCACAGACTAGACAATCACAGACTAGACAACAGACTAGACAACAGACTAGACAACAGACTAGACAACAGACGAGACAATCACAGACACTAGACAGAAAGTTTACCCGGTAGACCGGCCGGAACTTGACTCTTTGGAACTAAAAGTCTAGGAAGAGAATTCTGATTTCATGGCTTAAGAAGAAGTTAAAAATATTCATGCTGCAATCAGTTCATGCGGAAACGAGGGATATTTATATTGCAGGGGGCGTTTTGTGTTTGTGCACCTACTTTTGCAGCCAACCCCGTGCGGGGGCATATATAAGGCTGATTCCCGCACCCACAAAACACTCCCCCTATAAAAGCACCAACAAAGCCTTGACTCTTACTTTGAAGTTCCACTTCTTTGCTTTGCCTTCTTCCACAGAAAAGATCTTGAATTAGTCTACAGAACAGGATTTAAAAAGTTTATGGCCTAGCTATGAAAAAATTGGTGTGTTACTTTTCTAAGAGTTCCATTGGCCATGGCCTGCTCCGCCACGTGATGTTTCCAGAAGTTTAGTGTTGAATTTACGACAGTTTAACGTTTCCTTTTCTTTTCTTTTTCTTTTACTTTTTTGTTGGTTTTATTAGCGTGGAGCTTGAAGTTTTGGTATCTCATTTGATGATGTTATCTTGATCACATATTGATTGCTCAGTTTTTGGTGATTTTATTTCGGATTGATTTTGATTCTGGGGCTTTGATTTGGCAATTTCAGCGTTCAATCCTTTTGCTTTTGGTGACCTGTTTTGTGATTCGCTGTCAATTTGTTGGTGATCGTTGGTGATTTGTTGGTAATCGCTGTTGATTTGTTGGTGATGGTGATTTGTTGGTCGCTGTTGATTTGTTGGTTTGGGTGTGCCAGGGTTGTTTCACGCGATGATGGTACATGAAACCAAAAATTCAGTGGATACGAACCCCCACGAAAGCTACACCCAATTCACATCTACACAGCGCAAGATTGAACGAGATAAGGTCATCCATTAAAGAAACCCGAAATCGGCTTAAATTCGGGGCGCTTGCATGAACCATTCTTTTCTTAGTTGTCAGGTGAGGGGACGCCTGAGAGCAGATTGGTGAGATTCTCGGGTGCCTGCAGGACTGCTGATTTCCATACATGGTGCCCCCACTTCGAGGGTGCGCCCTATAAATCAGGGAATCTGCTGACGTCCGAAAAGCTAACCACTCATGTCTCAAACCATTTCCACCACTGCTTTCCAGGACCAGAAACCCGGCACCTCGGGGCTCAGAAAGAAGGTTGTTGTTTTCAAGAAGGAAAACTACACCGAGAACTTCATCCAGTCCATTCTCGAAGCCATCCCCGAAGGAGCCCAGAACGCGTCGTTGGTGATTGGAGGCGATGGCCGTTACTACAATGACCACGTGATCCAGCTCATTATCCAGATTGCAGCTGCCAATGGCGTCAAAAAAGTCATTGTGGGCCAGAATGGTCTTCTCTCCACGCCGGCCACTTCCCACGTGATCAGAATCAGAAACGCCACCGGTGGTATCATCTTGACTGCATCCCACAACCCCGGGGGACCCGAAAACGATTTGGGGATCAAGTATAACTTGGCCAACGGAGGCCCTGCCCCCGAATCCGTCACCAACAAGATGTACGAGATCTCCAAGAGTATCACCAGCTACAAGATCCACAAGCTTGACCCCGTGGATATCTCCCAAGTTGGTACCATTTCTGCAGGCCCCATTGAAGTGGAGGTGATTGACCCTACGGCCGATTACGTGGCGCTTATGAAGGAGATTTTCGACTTCCCCCTTATCAAAACGTTCATTGCCAAGGACTCCAACTTCCTGGTTCTTTTCGATGCTTTGAACGGTATCACGGGACCATACGGGCAAAAGATCTTCCTTGAGGAATTGGGGTTGCCCGAAAGCTCGATCCAGAACTGCGTTCCCAAGCCGGACTTTGGTGGTTTGCACCCCGACCCAAACTTGACCTATGCCAAGACTTTGGTCGACAAGGTGGACCAGAACAACATTGCATTTGGGGCTGCTTCCGATGGAGATGGCGACAGGAACATGATCTACGGCGCCGGGGCCTTTGTTTCGCCCGGCGACTCTGTTGCCATCATTGCCGAGTACGCCGAGTCGATTCCTTACTTCAAGAAACAAGGAGTATACGGCTTGGCCCGCTCCATGCCTACTTCCGGGGCCTTGGACTTGGTGGCCAAAGCCAAGGGCTTGAACGTGTACGAGGTCCCTACCGGGTGGAAGTTTTTCTGCTCGTTGTTCGACGCCAAGAAACTTTCCATTTGCGGCGAGGAGTCGTTCGGCACGGGCTCCAACCATATCCGGGAAAAGGACGGGTTGTGGGCCATCTGCGCGTGGTTGAACGTGTTGGCGGACTTTAGCCAGAAGTTCCCCGACGAAAAGGCGTCCATCAAAAACGTCCAGGAAAAGTTCTGGCAGAAGTACGGCAGAACCTTCTTCACCAGGTACGACTACGAGGAAGTGTCGAGCGAAGGAGCCGGCAATTTGATCGATTTGCTTGCGTCCATCGTCGCCTCCAAGCCTGCAGGAACAGAGTTGGCTCCTGGATACACCATCCAAGAAGCAGACAACTTTGCTTATACCGACTTGGACGGGTCTGTTTCCAAGAACCAGGGGCTTTTCATGAAGTTCACCAATGGGCTCAGATTCATTGTTCGGCTTTCGGGAACCGGCTCTTCCGGAGCAACCGTCCGGTTGTACTTGGAAAAGCACTCTTCGGACAAAGCCTCCTATGGCTTGTCGGTGGACAAGTACTTGGAGCAAGACATTGAGTTTGTGTTGGAGTTGTTGAAGTTTAGGACTTTCTTGAATAAAGAAGAGCCCGACGTGCGGACCTAGCTGGCAGTTGCTAGTCTGTCCAGTGTCTAGTCTGTCTACTGTTTGTCCAGTGTCCAGTCTGTCTACTGTTTGTCCAGTGTCTGTCCAGTGTCCAGTGTCTGTCCAGTCTGTCTACTGTTTGTCCAGTGTCAGCCTGTCCAGTGTCTGTCCAGTGTCAGCCTGTCCAGTGTCTGTCCAGTGTCTGTCTGTCCTTTGTCCAGTATCCAGTCTGTCCTTTGTCCAGTCTGTCTGTCCAGTCTGTCTACTGTCCTTGTCCAGTCTGTCTACTGTCTGTCCAGTGTCCTGTATACAACTGCAGTTTCCCTAGAGATGAACCAATAGAAAGTCCATGATACATGGACACCTTTCGATCATCACCTACCCCAAAATATCCCATCATTTGTCTAATGATTTCTATTTACATCAACATGTGTCAATTGAACCAGCCAAGCCACCCAAGGCTAAGTGGCTTGACGTAGTCGTTATACCAGTAAAACCGTCTCATTATCGTTAATATCGTCAACAGCATCTGTCACATTTGCCTAATTGGGCTTGGGCCGCTTGGCCGTTTCGTCGCCGTGGTCTCCCTCTCTCTTGCCTGCACATGACTCCGAGAGCAAGTCGTCGAGTCTCTTCCTCATGGAATTCTCCCGTAACCGGGCCGCCTGCTCCATGGCCTCCAACTCCATGATCCGTGTCCGGTAGAGATCGTTGACCAACTCCAACTCCGAAATCCGGGTTTTTAGCGCAGAAACCTCGTACGACTGCCCGGATGCAGGACTGCCCTCATGTCCATTGTTTTTCTTATTGTTGTTGTCCTGTTCGTCGTTATCGTTTCCGGAATGCTGGAGGTTTGAAGCCTGGCTACTCCGGCCGGGAATATACAGACTTCCATGGTTCGGAGTCTGGCCCTGGTTTTGTCCCTGGCCCAGGCCCAGGCCATGGTTCAGATTCTGGTTTTGGCCCAGATTCTGGCCATGGTTCAGAGTCTGGTGCAGTCCACTTAGACTCTGTCCCTGATTCTGTCCCTGATTATGGTTTCCCCCAACTTGGCCATCGTAGGAGTGCATATAACCCTCGGCCTTCACCTGGTCCGTTGAAGCTAGAGCAGGGCTAGAGTGTCCCGAACCAACCGAAAGCTGAGGCAACTGCGTAGCAAGCGATACCCCCGACTTATTGATTGGAGGCAACGAAGGCTTCGGGTGGTCGCTGGCCTCAAGTTTCGGCAAGTCCACCTGTCCAGCCAGCGGCGTATTGGCACTGCTGCCTCCATTAGGACTGCTGTTATGACCATGACCATGAGCACCGTCGTGGAGGTGGAATTGAGGCCCGAACGACGGCGACGCATACACATTGGCTTCTTTCTTGGTGTCGCCCAAAGCAGGCAACGTTGGGGCCGGTTTCAAAGCGGAGGACGGCGTGCTGAGCGAAGGCTCGGCTCGTTTCGACGAGTTCATCAACGAGAAAGACCCTGGCGTCGATGCAGAGCCCTTAAACGTCGCCGAAGGCCCCAATTCGTTCGACATGTTCTCCAACGCTCCGGCAGCCTGGACTGCCGTCAACGGGTTCTGAGGAGAGAGTTTGGACGAGGCGGAAGTGGAAAAGCGGGCATTCAGAACCGAAGGGGTCGTCGAAAGCAATAACGGCGACGTGATTCGCTGTAAACCAGGAGCAAACTGCGTGGGAGTCGACGACGGATAGTGCAACAGCTGCACCTGAGGAGGCAAGTTGGAGTATTGGCCCCCAATCTGCAGATTATACACTGCTCCGGGGTAATGGGCCCTGCTGGGGTGCAGGAGCGGCGATTGCACCGCCGTGGACACGTTGGGCGTGGTATTGGTTGTGCTGGAGTAGCCACCCATGGAAAGAAGCAAATCCGAGGGCGAATCGTTGGGCAGCAGTTTCTTGGCCGCATTGGGTTTAGGCAGCGTCTTGGGCGCCAAATGGTGGGGCATGGCGTCATGCAGGCTCTTGGGGTCCTTCAGCTTCAACTCCGGCGTATTGGGCCCCAGGAACTTGGTGAAATTTGGGTGTTTGATTCGGTTGCGCAGCTTAATAGTGTCTGTTTTAAGGCTGATGGGCCGTGGCCGGCCATGTAGCTTGAGGAAGAGGCCACAGGCGTTGCAAAGAACTTGGCCCGTTTCGTCTCTGCGCCAAAGAGGAGTGGTTTGGGTTTTGCAGTTGCGGCACACGGGCGAGGCGATATTGGTTTTGGCCGTGGTGGTGCCGTTGTTGATTTGCAGCGTGGACTTGGCGTTGGGGTGCACGGGGTTCGGGTTGGGGACCGAAGGTAATCTTTGGATCTCACTCATTGGCGCTGTAAAAACGGTGGTTGTAAATCGGTGGTTGTAAAACGGTGGTTGTAAATCGGTGGTTGTAAAAATACTGCTATAGTCTATAACTGGATGCAGAATGGGCCGGGACGTATGGACGCGTGGATGCAATGTAGAGCGGGCAGCTGAAACGATGGCTGTAAATGCGAGTTGAAACAAGGGCGCCTGGAATATAAAACGCACCAAATCCGCTTGATTTTTAGAGACTCCAAATTTGTTCTCTGAATATTCACAGTCTCTTTATGACCACACTTTTTAAACTTTAACTAGTTAAGTGTTCACTAAATAAACTGTGACGTGACTTTGACTTTGACTTTGGTTGGATAAGATGTGAATAGCTACTGTGTTCACTATTGACCTTCTGATAGTCTGATAGTCTGGAGTGTCGGATGAATGGATGAATAGCTTTGGGCTGGTTTGTCTTTGTGGCTTTGTCTTTGTGGCTTTGTCTTTGTGGTTCTGTCTGTGGCTCTGTTTGTGGCTTTGTGGTTGTGGTTGGCCGGTCAAGTGTGTCTTGATTGTTTGTTGACTGTCTGTTGATTATCAGTTTGACGGTTGCAAGAATGGCTTGTCTATAAAATGTCAGCGGGACAAACAAAAAGGAAAGAATCGATAAGGCAGCACTCTGGAGGAAGCAAAGGGGCTAGTTAAAGGCAGTGTACTCAGCAAAGTGGGCGGGCCGGGTGAAGAATAGCAGGGGAAGGCGTGGGAAAAATATTTTTTGATAGTGAGATAACAAATTTTTCGTCCCTGATTGTGTGAGGATGTCTGGGTGTTCGAGTCCCTGCCGCGGGAGGTCTGGGTGTGCTGCATGCGCGCGCATTTGATAGCGATTCGCGATAAGTGCCTTTGCTATGCGAAACTTTGCCGTTCCGTCGCGTCACGTGTGCTCACTCAGCCTCGGCAATCTTCTCTGCTTCTTGGTTTGCCCGACTTTCTTGTTCTGTTACAGGTGTACGGGTTCATGGGTGTACGGGTGGATGGGTTCATGGATGCACGGGTTTCGGAATCGGACTACATTATACAGGATTCTGTTATCAACAGGTGGTGCTCTATTTCTTTGGCCTCACGAGCTTTTGCAATTGGCCAAGATCCTGCACACACGTCCCGTTTTCAAGTTGCAACGGCTGGGCTGAGATATTAAAGGGAAGTTTGGCATCGGCTCCGAAAATATACACTTTGGTGGCTTTGGCCAAAATCTCCTGCATATCATGGAACCCAAACCCTCCCTCGGTGATACCCTCGGTTGAACCCCCGGTGTTACCCCCGGTGTTACCCCCGGTTGAACCCCCGGTTATACCCCCGGTTACACCCCCGGTGGACACAATGAGGTACTCGGATGCAAAAAAATGGCCTATTTCCTGCACGATGGGCTTCCCGGGGATGGACTCATTGCCAAGGCCCGAAAACTGCGGATCTTCTGCTATGAGTTCCGCAAGAAGCATCTCCATATACTTGGATTTGCACATAATCAGGATATTTGGGCGGCGCACGCCCTGCTGTCTTAAGTACAGGTACAAGTGCAAGCAGTACCGGGCCTCTTCAAGACTGGCGTGGTCGGAATGCTGGCCGGTACGAATGTACTGGAGAAGACCTGCCTGGGCCAAGTGGGTGGCATCTCTGGATTCCGCTTTTGGACGAGGCATGGCCATTTCGGGAATACCTGCAGGAACAGCCGAGTTCATGACCACGAGTTTCTTGTACCCGCCAAGAAAAGGCACGATGGATGGGTTGAACACGATGACCGTATGGAAATCACGATCCACGACGTCCAATTTGGATTCGGAAACCACCACGGTTTTTGCCGTTTTGAGAAGATGGTGGTTTATCTGCAGGATATCAATCAGCAAGGTATCCATCTGCAGGATGTCGCCTTGAACGGCGGCCATATCCCACACCACAAGGTCTTGCAACTCCGCAAAAATTTCCCGGATCTTGGTGAAATCCTTGATGATCATTTCGGGCATGTCGGTTTCGGGCACGCCCGGAAATTGCCTAAATGGGTAATCTCCATATGTCAGTTCCGACAAGTGGCGGAGAAACGAGTGCCATTTGGGCTCAATGTGGCTCTCATACAACAGAAGAGCATTTTGAACCGAGGTCCCAAACGAATATTCCGCCAAACCCAATGTTTCACTCATTTCCTGCACCTTAAGAAGAAGAGACTCTTTTTTCTGCACCAAAAGAGCCACATCTTCATTTAGAGAATCAAGCCTAAGGCAATTTTCTCGATGAGGAAACAAATCCACCGCTGCTTGGGTGGGCAAAATCACAAGACACGTGGATCGAAGATGGTCTTTTTGAAGGTGGTCGATGATTTTGTTAATGGTGGGAATTTCGAGGCCGGGGGCTTGTATGCAGGCAATGGGATGGTCAAGAATCTGGGAATATTTAAGAATCAAAGAAACATCCAATTCTTCAGAAGTTTTTTTCGTGTCCAATTTCCTTTTCTTTGCATCTGGCTCGGTGGTTTCCAAATCAGACTTTGTTGGCTTTTTAATGGATTTTGGCTCTATTGGAGTTTCAATGGGTTTTGGTTCTGGCGGTCCCAAAAGTGGAAATGGCCGAAGTGGATACGTTGGGTATACGATCTCGGGCAACACCACCACGGCATTGAAACGGTGCTCATACCCAGGAGCATTCCATTGGACGGTAAGGGTGTTGGCACTGCATAGGGAGACCCGCATCACGTGAGCAGCGTTGACACCATAGTGGATCATTCTTTGGGTGGCTTCGAACTTGTTTGGTTTCAAAAGCTCGAGAAAAAGGCACAACTGGTCTTTTTCAAGCACAAGGTGCTTTTTCATCTGGACCTGGGCCATGCTTCCATCCACACTGATGTTGGAGACCATGGAGAAGTACTTGCTGGAGCCGGAAATGCCATTTTCAAGGCCCGGATCCTCGATTTTGAGCCGGGAAAAGACTCCAATACACCTTTCGTGGTACTGTTGGAGCATGTGGTGTGCATACTGTTGGCGGAGGTGAAGTGTCCATCGTTCAGCGTCGAAAGCGCCTGTGTATGGAGCCAGATCAGGGCAAAAGATGGACTTTTTGCTTTGTTCATGGAGATCAAAAATATCCTCTTCGGTGAATTGAGTGGGGTTTGTTAATCTCTCGGGAGAAAGTCCCGTTCCGGCAACCGAATATGCAAGGGCATCTGCAAGAAGCCGATCGGGAAAGTGGTGGCCCGGCAAAAGCTTTGCAGCCAATGCCTGGAGCTCTGGTGCTGCAAGCAGCCCAAGTTCTTGCAGAAGAGTTGCAGCTGTGATGTCATAGTGCAGAGGCTCATTGACCAGGGTGATTTTGGGCAGAAGATTCAAGGCTTTAACGGCACCAACAAAGCGGAGATGGTTGATTCTTGGGGATTCGGCCAAAAGAAGCAGCGCCAACCGGTGGGTTTTAAAGTCGAAGGCCTCGCCGAGAAAGTACACCCATACATCCTGGAAATGGGAGCCTAGGTCGTTTTCTAGGCGAACACACACCAATAAAAGGCCCAAGAAATTGTGGATGATGGAGAGCATTTGGCCAGAAACATTATCCAAAACAGCCAAGTTTTGCTGGAAATATGTGGAGAGAGAATCTTTCCATTTTGGGTAAAGGGGATGGCCAAAGAGGGAATCCAAGGAATCCGGGGATTTCGAGGATGAAGCTGGGGATGAATCCGGGGATGCAGAAGTCGACGCCTGGAGAACCAATGCTCGGAGAAAAGTGAACACGGCACTCTGAAGCTTATGTTCTTTCTCCCGAAACACCATGGTCGACTGGAGAAGACGGACCATGAGCGGGTGGAGTTTTTCCGGGTCCAGAAGCATCACGTCCATGCACGAGGAGGATGGATGCAGTGCCCGAAGACCCAAAAGGGCAGTTCCCGAGCCCCGAACCTCCACATCATAAGCACAGGCCAAAAGAAGCAATTCAAGGTGTGAGTTGGACACGTCCGGGTGGAAAAAACGCCATAGCACCGTCTCAAAGTACCCCGAGCTTATGATGTTGGCAAGGTCACTCACGTGCACACACCTTGTATACACGTCGGCGATAAGAGCCGGCGAGAGTTTCTTGGGCGGCTTGGATTTCAGACTCTGGAGAATCTGCACAAGAGAACCTTTCATGGAATGGAATGTTTGGGATGGGATGGGATGGTGTTTGGGATGGGGTTGGTGATGGGGTTGGTGTTGATCATGTGAGTTGGAGCGAAGCGATGCGCGCGCATATGCAGGAGGGACCATCAGAAGTGGACAACAACGTTCAACAAATGGAGCTAAATTGTCTGGGAATGGAGATTTATCTGGGATGGAGAAATAACCTGGGAATGGAGATTTATCTGGGAATGGACCATTTTGGAAAGCCTGCAAAAAACTCAAATTTGCCCGTTTTTTCTCGCAACATCATCGCATGGAGAAAGATTCCTGCATCCGGGTGCTTATCATACATTGGCCTTGCACATTCTCCACAGAGAGTGGGGTCGGCAAGAGTATCTTTTTTGGCCCTTGCTTCGGCCAAAGCTTTGATTTCGGGGACATTGGCGTCGAGAAATTGACCAATGGAAACTTGTCCTTCGAATTTGGTTAATTCTGGCAGATGGAGGTCCTGCATGGCCGCCGCAACCCGAGTCCTCAAGTCCAAAACACCGGACTTCAAATCTCTTTGATTTTCCACCATTGAATTTTGATTTTCCATCATTGAATTTTGATCTTCCGCCATTGAATTTTGACTTTCCACATTTGGATTCATTTCCTGAAAATTTTTAAAGGGTGCAGGATGTTCCATTTTTGGGTTGGGCTGGTGGAGTGGGAGGATTCCAAGTGCAGGAAAATTGCGAGATATCCTGGTTTTTATGTCCATTTCAATGGCGGACTTAAGCGCATTGACGGCATCCGTGCCATTATAATAAGTATCGTTGGAGATGGGATACCCCAAGTTCCGCAAATGGATCCGGATCTGGTGCATTTTTCCGCTGATGGGTTTGCAAAGAAGAATGGACTCGTTGGTTGCAGAGAGGTACTGCACACGCGCGAACACCGTGGTGCAGTCCAATGGCACCGTTTCGTTCTGGGCATAGCCTCCGGCCGAGTTGATGCTGAATACAGGAAACGTATACTGGAACGCGTTGGGCGGGAATTGGCCTTGGACCCGGGCAAGATAATACTTGTCCACTGCAGACTTGTGGCCGATCTGGTGCATGTACTGCAGGCAGTGCGCCTTGGTCTTGGCCATCACCAATACTCCCAGCGTGGCCTTATCGAGCCGGTGACACGGCCAAACTTGGCCTCGGGAAAGCCCAACAATTTCACTCATGCTGTTGTACCGGTATATTCCGCCGGGATGGGTGGGCACACCTGCAGGTTTATTGACCACTACAATCCCGTCATCCTCAAAGAGAACCCGAATTGGGCAGTCTATAGGGTTTGGAGAGTTTATAGGGCCTGGAGAGTCTATAGGGTCTGGGCCTTGAGGGTCCATGAGAATGTCCGGTTCGTGGATGTGTTGACGGTTATGGATGATATCGTGGGGCTGGAGAAGGTGGGACTTCAAGGCATCGCCCGAGATTTCCTCTTTGGGAAGCGCCTTGCCGTTATTGGTGGAAACATAAATATCGCCAGCATCGATGGCCTGGGCCACGATTTCCGGGATCTGTCCGAGTTCTGTGCATAGAACCAGCGAGACTGCACGGAGGTGCCAGCGCTGTTTAAATGGTGTGGCATAGTGGAAATAGTACGGCAAGACTTTCCGGATCCGGCCATTCCAAACGATCCTCGGCTCCATGATCAATTGGGGATGGAAATTTGAAGATTGGAATTTTGAAATTTGGAATTTTGAAGATTGGAAGATTGTGGAATTTTGGAGATTCGTGGAGATTCGTGGAAATCGGTGGATCTGGGGAGAGTCCTGGGGATCTGGTGGTACTGGGTGGGAAGAGCGAGCGGGTCACGTGCGCGCCCCAGGTCAGAAAGTAATTAGTTTAATGAGAATCGAACTCATATTTATATTTATCGATTATCAATCAATCCTCCCTTTAGTCATATTAATGTTTAAAATCCAAATATAAATGAATGACTGTTATTTACTTATTTTTATCTTCTTCCACATCTTTAAGTAATTTGCAATTAGCCTATTCAACCATGAATTACAATGTTCACCAAGGAGTTGATTGACCGTTTCCAGATGAACTCGCTCAGTGGCCAACACACCTGGTCGGTGATTCCCACCATTGCAATTGACGGTACAGGCTTGGGAGAGACTTTGAACTGGATCTCCAGCCACTCCAAGTAAAAAGCCTCGCTAAAGGTGTTATCAATACCTTCTACTGACTCTCATACTGGTGATGAAAGAGCTCTGCTCAAAACCTAATAACACATAGAATTACACTATATTTCACTCAAGAACGTATCTGCGCCTTGTATTTCCTGTGGTCTTCGGCGTGGGCTCCTGCATGGATTGGAGTAAGGTCTATTATAAGGAGCCATTATATTCGCTTAAACTAGCCCAGTGCAGTGTCCTTTAAATGGCGAGTAGTTGGAATAAATTTGACTAATGGTGGGTTTGGGTAGTTTTCAATTAATATGTTACTAGTTGGGCACCTTGGCCTGGTTGGGCACCTTGGCCTGGTTGGGCACCTCGGGCTGGTTCAGCACCTTGGACTGGTTCCGCTCCTTGGACTGGTTGGTAGAGAGATTGATTGATAATCGATAAATATGAGTTCGAAGATAGAACAATTGTATGTGGCGCAATTTATCTGAGTTCAATTCTCAGTAGTTATCCTTTGCTTAGGTAGTTCAATGGTTAGAACAGATCCCTCATATGTATCATATATTTCTTTTATCTTTATATGTATTTTATCTTAAATATTTATATAATAATGATTAATGTGATTGATTTATATTTTTCTTCTTAAAGTCATGAAATCCAAAAAAGTCATGAACCCCAAAAAGTCATGGAATCCCACAAAGCCATAAAGTCATAAAAAGCCATAAAGTCATGGAAAGTCATAAAGTCATAAAAAGCCATAAAGTCATAAAAAGCCAAAAGGTCATGGAAATTAAAAAGAAAATTAAAAAGGAAAGTGAAAATTTGATGGAAATTTGATGGAAATTAAAATGGAAAGTGAAAAGGAAAGTGAAAATTTGATGGAAATTACAATGGAAATTAAAAAGGAAATTAAAATGGAAATTAAAAAGGAAATGAAAAGGAAAGGAAAGTGAAAATCCCAAACTTTGATTTGTTTCTACAATGAGGATTTACTAAAAAAAGTGGGCATCGGACCGCACCACTGGCCCCCGAAGTCCACCAGCCAGGGACCTGAAGTCCACCGGCCAGGGAACTGGACCGGGAGGAATACTGTACTAGAATTGGAGTCATGTTTTTTACACTCTGTTTCTAGCGTGTCTACACTATTCCTGATCCTTGCTACAAGATCCCACAACAATAATGTGCTACAATCATGTGTACTATTCCAGTACTCAAAGTACCATCTCGGATGTCAGAATTCACACCAGCAACAAGCTTCCTCCATTATACTGACTATTCCTTTTTTCTACTCCTGTGATTGTCTATTCTCCATGACTGTTTTTTCTAGTCTTTAACCCGGGGATCTAGCACTTCGCAGCGTATCACTCTACAAGGAATGGAGTTATATCATACAGAGGACAGAGGACAGAGGACAAAAGACAGAAAAACAGAACGAGAGAAAAAAAGAGGACTGAATGCCCTATTTTCATTCTACTCTCTACTCTGCCTAACTATTCATTAATAATTTGTTCAGTTGGGTATTGCTTCAGTCGTATGGGCATAGTACATGGTGAAAAAATACAAGTGGGAATACAAGTGATATAGAAGCCGGTTGAAATATTTGGCATGGAGGTGTTCTATGACGTTTTCCAGCACTTGGCCAATAATCGGCGTGTTTTGGCTCTTGAAAAGATCGTACCCGATCTGAGAGAGTCTCTCTTCTTCATTCGCCGTCTCTTCTTCATTCGGCGTCTCTTCTTCATTCGGCGTCTCTTCTTCATTCTGCGTCTCTTCTTCATTCTGCGAGGCCGGTTGAGACGGTGCTTGGGGCAGAAGTATAAGAAATCAATCTTATCATATAATCTCTTCTTCGAATATTAAACCAGCTTTAAACTTTAGAATTTGTGCACTAACAAGTGGAGAAATTGTGCCTAAAATACCTGGTTTAGATATAAATATAGTATTATTTTGTATTATGATTTTTTATTATTATTTTTTATTATTCTTTTTTATTATTCTTTTTTCTTTGGCTCTAATTCTTTAATATAAGGTAATCGATGTGGATAATCATCACCAGACCCATCCCAAGCATATAAAATTCTTTCCTTTTCATCATTTATATTTCTAAGCAAACTTTCAAAATATTTCCTGATAAAATCTTTACCAGGTTCTTTTTCGACGATATTATTAACATTATTCCAATAAATTAAAGAAGGTATTTGACTTTTATTTTTATCTCCACTATCATAAGTAAATGACTCTATATCGACAAATCCTTCTTTTTGCTGCCTTCCATCACAATCTCCATGGAGAATCCTTTTCTTCTGTTTATTTGACAGCCCCCTTTTAATGCTTATTTTTGATGTTACTGCCATATGACCCTCAGTTTCTAAAAAAAAAAATAGCTTGGTCCTCCAGGACCTGTACCAGAGAGTGTGTTTAGAAACTCTAGTGTTCTTCAGCAAGTAGTGCAGTGAAGACCTAGTGTCACGTGCACCACCGGAGTATCGGCTCCATATAAGTATTGGGTAATTTCCGGTGTTTTTAGCTGATTTCAGGTGATTTCCGGTGATTTTTCACTCTGGTATAAGGAAACAGCAGATTTTCACTAGTAGAAGTAGAACAAACCACTACTTCCAGTACTGAATATAAGACAAGCCAAGACCTCCCCTTAAGAGAGTTATTGGAGATCAATGAGGTAGTCATTCCGAAACACGAAGCTGTATATGAAACAGCGCAACAGTCCCGATCCCAATATCAACCCATCCAACGTCACCCAAAGTCCAATAGTCTTCTCCAAAGTCCAATAGTCTTATATTCCTTTCTTTAATACAAACCCTTTCTTTAATACATACCTGTCTTTCTGAGAGATTTCACTCTGTTCAATATGTTTTGTGGTGTTAAACCGGAATAGATTTCTTAGTTCAAGAGGACCACCACTAAAGAGTACTCAATCACACACAAAAGTCAATCCTTGAAGACCAATCACTGACGATACACTGTGTAGTGAACTAGAGTATACTGTAGGAGAGAGTACACTGGAAATATGACACTGGTGAAATATGAGTAGAGCTTATTGCACGCTAATGAAATGAGTGGTGGGTGATGTAAATAATGATAAAGAGAGTGG
Organism: Metschnikowia hawaiiensis; assembly: GCA_002370325.1. Classification (NCBI taxonomy): domain Eukaryota; kingdom Fungi; phylum Ascomycota; class Pichiomycetes; order Serinales; family Metschnikowiaceae; genus Metschnikowia; species Metschnikowia hawaiiensis. The sequence continues at coordinate 56,735 of NLAM01001339.1, read as the reverse complement.
TAGAAAAAAGGAGGATACAACGAGGGGGGGAACCTGCTTTTATATATTGCGTTGGTTGCAATTCGGTGCGGGGGTTTGCCAAGGTGCATATCGGGTGGCGAGATGCGCGTGCATTGGCTGCGATTCCAAAAGAATATAAAAGGCCCGCGAATCCCCACAGAATACCTCCCCATACTTTTTAGTATTTCCTTCTTCCCTTCTTCTTTCCTTCTTCCATCAATTATTTTCCTTTCCGGAGTGTGAAGTCTGGTTGAGGGGTGATTACTGCCGATGAATAGTCTGGACCCAAGCTTAATCATGGAATGTCCGAAGTCAGAGGACTACACAGAATACTAATTATTCAGACTTATGGAGAAAGGTGAACACCTAAATGTCTTAGGTTATACATGAAAATATCAAGAAAGATGAACGCATGAAAACAGAGTTTTTATTTAAGTCAGGCTGCTGATAGAGGTATCAACCACGAATCAGCTCTCCGTTAAAACTCCGCGAAGCGCTCCACCCCACTAAACATTGTCCAACATAAATAAAGGACTGGGCCCAAAAAATTGACTTCTAGGGTGGCACCGTCGGGAAAACTTGATAAAGGTTCAAGTTAGTACCGTCGGTCGAACGTCTAAAAGTAAGCGACGTTCTCCGAGCCAAATCTTCTGTCAAGGGGGATCTTCAGTTGAGGGCGTGATGCCATCCTCATTCGAAGGACGGCGGTGGGTCAATCTCTTGTTGCTCCTTTTCTGTTCCTTTTTTGTTCCTTTTCTGTTCCTTTTCTGCGAGATCTTGAGACGGTCCTTATGTTTTTCGCGTGTGGAGGTATTGCGCATTCCTCCGTCCCCAGCGTGCGTACTCTGTAGCTAGTAAATGTATTGTTTATGGTGCGCACTTGGAACACTGAAGCAGTGCTAAAAAGAGGTTGACACTTTAAATCTACAATTCTTGATTCTACAATTCTATGATTCTACAATTCTTGATTCTACAATTCTATGATTCTACAATTCTACAATTCTACAATTCTATGATTTTGAATCTATGATTTTTTGGTGGTGGTTGCTTTTTTGGTGGTGATTTTTTGGTGGTTGATGTCTGATGGGGACTTCCTGCAGTACACCGTAAGGTGCGAAATAATTTCATAATTTTTCTTGTCTTGACAAGAACCACACCATGCTTCGCCTGTTCACCAGGACCCTCCACCAGAGCACGGCCAAGGCCAACCAAGGCAGCGGGGCCAAAATCCGCCCCATTCTTGCCGCCAAGCAGTTCCCCGCTGCCGATGCTTCGCAGAACAAAATCGACTCGCTAAAGAGAAAAGAAGTCCGCTTGAAACGTCAAATCATCCGTGACGTCAATAACTTGAAGCAACACACGATCGTCAATGCGGCGTTCAAAACGGACCCCGTGTTGGGCGCTGAAAATAACCAGTTCATCGAGAGAATGAAGCAGGAGATCAACGAGCCGTCCAACTTGGCTTATGGCTACGACCGGCTGGAGTTCGAGAAGGTTTTATATGGAGCGCAGAAGGCGGCGCTTAACAACTCTGTTTCGGGCGGCGAACGGTTACACGATGAGTTTGTCCGGACGGAAGAAAAGAAACGGGCCGCTCTCCTTACCATTTTGAACATGAAAAACTCCAATTCTGCCGATGCTAAGAAGAGAGCCATTGCGTTTGCCAGACAAGAGTTCCAGCGGGAAGAAGGCGATACGGGGTCGCCCGAGGTGCAGGCGGCGGTGATGACGGTGAAAATCCATTTCGGGTTTCCCCACATTCAGACCATGCCCAAGGACAAGCACCACATCCAGGTGATGCGTGAGTTGGTGCAGCAGAGACAGAAGATCTTGAAGTACTTGAAGAGAGACGACCCGGAGCGGTACTTTTATACGATTGCCAAGTTGGGCTTGACCGATGACGTGATCACCTCCGAGTTCTCCATGAGCAAGCAGTATTTCCAGGACTACAAGGTCTGGGGAGACAAGCAGTTGGTCAAGTTGTCGGACAAGGAGAAGAAGAAGGAGCAGAAGTTTGCGGACTTGAGGAAGAAGGTCAACGAGTATAATAAGTTGGCCAAGGCCAACCACGCCTTGATGTCGCAGTAGATGTATATAGAATAAGTTGATTTTGGTTAGACTTGGAACTAGCACCGAATCTAGGACTTAAAAGACCCTCGGATCGACCCTCAGATTTCATAAAATGGTCACGTGATTGTGGCCACGTGATGGGGCACGGATGTATCAGTATAAGCATCAATCAAACCACCCCATGTAGTAAGTATCAGCGGAATCAACCTTAGAGAGTATGGACAAGATGATTTAGAGACCCGATTGTCTCTCATTTAAGTCCCCGGATTACCCAAACACTTGTTTCGTAAGCACATCCACCTTTGCATCGTAATCCTGGCACTTCAACGCGTCCACCTCGCCAGCTAGCGACAGCACGAGGGCCAGAATGTCGTCCTGAAGCTCATGGGTCTCCGTGCCCATCTGCAACAACTTCTCGTAAAGCTCGTGGTTATCCAAAACCAACTGCTCGTAGATCATGGAGAGTTTCTTCTCGGTATCCATTTTTGCCTGGGCCAAATGAGCCCCAATCACCGATTCGGCACTGAGCTGGTCCACATGCAACGGGCCCACGGCCGGGTCATCCTTTGCAATGTGGCCATTATGGATGATTTCGTCCAACTCATTAAGTTTATTCTTGAGATCTCGCTCCAGGAAAATGTGGTCGAACTGCTTGAAGCACGTGCTGTGGAAGTACTTCTGGATCTGTTTGCGGGCCGTCTCCAACGCATCTTTTCCGCCGTCCATCTCCAGAATCGTGGGGAAACACCCGTGGAGTTGTTCGGCCATAAGTGACTTTTTGATTGTCTGCTCCACGGCCTTGGTCACCACCTGGTTGAGCCGTTCAAACCGCACGTGTTCCATGACCCAACAAAGAAATAAAGAACCAAACTAGGTAATTAAAAAACCCAGTATAGAAAATCAAGAAACGAAACTAGGTACTTAATGAATCAATACCTGGATATAAGGCTAGTGGGAGACCTGGTGGATCCTAATTCGTCTGGATATATCCTGGAATAGAGTGATCCTAGAATAGAGTGATCCTAATTGGTCTGGATCTAGTCTGGATCTAGTCTGGTAAAGTCCTAGGGATAGACCAATCTATGGCTTAACTATCCTAAATAGTCCTTGATAGACAATAGACAAATCGACAAATAGTCTTGAAGTCAGGAGAGACTAGATATAGTTGTGCACGAGACGTATTGTTGTATCCTAGATATTCCAAAAGTCTAGAGATACGTCGGGTAGTCTGGATCTTCTGGATCGTTTAGTTATAGACTTGTCTGGATTCGATTAAGGTCTAGCTCTGGTGTTCAATTAAGGTCTCGATATAGGGCTAGACTCTGGGGCTAGATTCTGGTGCTAGATTCTGGGGATAGGTTCTGTTGCTAGATGGAATAGGTATGGAGATGTAGAGGACAATAACGTGGCGGTAGATGAGGATCTATCTGAGGATCTATCTGAGGATCTGTCTGATGAGCTGGGGACTTGCCTGGGGACCTGGGGTTATATGCAGACAGCTGGACGATACCTTCACGCTATGGTAAAAGCCTTTTTTATAAGTATAAGATGTGAAGGGCAGGAATCAATGGGGGATGGGATGGGGTAATGTTATGATGTGGAGTGTATGGAGTGTATGGAGTGTATGGAAAGTGAGGGTATGGAAAGTGAGGGTATGGAAAGTGAGGGTATGGAGTGAATGGACTGTATTGACTGAGGGTATGGAGGGTCACGTGCGGCACACCTTACGCGAATGCTCCTCCAAATCTCCCTCCAACTCCAACTCCACCTTCACCATGCTGGACGCCAAACAACTCATAGCCGAAGCAGATAAACTTGCCAAGCCACAAACGGGTCTCTTTTCGTTTCTCGGCGGCTCATCGTCATCCCGGCTTGAAGACGCCTCCGACCTCTACATCCAGGCCGCTAACGTGTACCGGTTGAACAAAGACTTCTCGCTGGCCGGAACGCAGTTTGTTCGGGCCGCCGACTTGCAGCGCCAGTTGAACAGCCACAATGACGTGGCCAATAACTTGATCGAAGCTTACAAGTGTTTCAAGTCCGTTTCGCCCGCCGATGCCATCGACGCGTTGCTGAAGGCCATCCATATCTTCTTGACGCAGAATGGCCAGTTCAGAAGAGCCGCCAACTTCCAGATGGACTTGGCCGAGTTGTACGAGAGCAACGGCGACATGAAGAATGCGTGTTTGAATTTCGAAAAGGCCGGCGACTACTTCTCCACCGACCATGCTGAGGCTCTTTCCAATAAGGCTTACTTGCGGTGTGCCGACTTGAACGCTCAAAGCGGCGACTACCGCCGGGCTCGTGACTTGTACGACCAGATCATCAAGACACTGTTGGGCAATAGCTTGACCAAGTGGAACTTGAAGGATTACTTTTTCAAGAACATTTTGTGTACGATGTGCTTGGACGATGTGGTGGAGGCCCAGAAGAGGCTCAATGTGTTTGCCGAAGATGAGCCTTCGTGGCCTTCCACAAGGGAACACCGCTTGCTTGAGGAGATCTTGGAGTGCATTGAAAACGGTGATCTCCAGCTGTTCCTGGACAAGGTGTACGAGTATGACCAGTTCAGCCAGTTGGATAAGTTGAAGACGCAGTTATTGTTGAAGATCAAGAACTCCGTGGTCGAGAAGGACGACGAGGATTTGACCTAGACCCTCCAACTGCTTATGAATTTTGTCCTGTTTTCCTTACTAATGCTTCTTTCTAGCATCACCGCGTGCTCTACTCAATTGGTACTATTACCAGTCCTGTTGGATACGAACTAGCTCCCGATCTAGGAATCTAACTGGAGAAGTGGCTGCTAGTCTAGTCCATAGTGACTGTAAAGTAAAGGTGATTTTACTCGTGTGCTAGTTTCAAGTCTATGAGAATAGACCCAACTCACGAATGCCTTATCAATCAAGTGAACAATCGTGAATACAATCCAAAAATCCTACTATATTTGGAAATAGCTATTTTTCATTATCTACCCAATCTAATCCATCCTCCCTCTATTCTCTAGATCCACACTGCTACACTATTGATACTGCTGCACTATTTATACTCGGTGGAGTGGTGATACTGTCCAAGCCATACGAACCGGCCCCAACGTCATTCAGTATTTTATAGTGTAGAATTGGGACTGCAGGTAAACTATGCTTATAAACATTCCCCATTCTTTTCTGTCTCTGTCTCTGTCTCTGTCTCTGTCTCTGTCTCTGTCTCTGTCTCTGTCTCTGTCTCTGTCTCTGTCTCTGTCTCTGTCTGTCTTTTTGTCCTTTTTACTAAGTAGTGATAAATTGCGATATTCGCACTGAGTAAGCAGGAAAAGAGAATAACTGAAAACCATGGACTTTTTTTTAAGCACCTCCAAAATCCAAACTCCAAAATCCAAACTCCAAAATCCAGATTCCATGATTCCAATAATTTCAAATTCCTAAGTTCCAATACATTATTTCAGGCTACCCTGGACTTGACGGACTCGGCCAATTCTAAATTGTCTGTTGCATTGGTCCTGTTTTCTATGGTACAGTAAAAGTGCGGTACAGTAAAAGTACAGTACAGTAAAAGCGCGGTAGAGTAAAAGTGCGGGATGGTAAAAGAGCGGTTAGGTGGGAGTGCGGTGCGTTGCGGAAGAGCTAAGTCACGTGCCCTTCTCCTCCAGTTCTCCATTCCACCCACCAATCAACCTAATCTTTTAAAATGCTTAGAACTGCATCTCATTTATCAAAGATTGATCAAAATAAGCATAAAAATATGATGATTAATATAACAGAGGTAAGATGTTAAAATAGCAGAAGAGGTGATGGATATCACTCGCGTACTTATGTGCAGGTGTTCCCATACAAGGTTACCAAAAAAGCATACAATTATTCAAAAAAAAAAAGACTAAATCTATAGTTTTCCTAATTTTCAGTCTTTAGTTTCTCTAAAATCAAATTCTTTGGCTGTCCTAATTCCAAGGGTCGTCGTGCCAGGCAAAAGAGAGGTTTTCCAGGAAATCCGTAATTTCATGATGATTTTGCAGATTTTAAAGGGGATCCAAGTCTGATATATCAAACCATCCACCAAATGCAGGAAAAAAGCACCAAAAAATTTTTCACCAATAAACTTAGGTTTAGTACACGGAATTATTTCAAGTCTGTTCATGGAAATCCCACTACAAACAGCTCTTTGTTCACGATATACGCGTCTTGTGATAAGCTGCGGAAGCCCATTACGAGTCACCCTTTGGTGTACTCTGGTGGGCACCAGTACACCCTAAGATAGACCAGTACACCCTAGATAGATAGACCAGTACACCCTCTACATAAGGGGCCACTGGCTCGCCTCTTATATGTTCCCTCAGGAAGGGGACACGGACCTCTTAGTTGGACCAGCACCTGTCTAAGTTGTTTAATCTGAAACATCCTGCATAAGCCTGGAATGCGCATGCAGGACGTGACTGCCTTGCGAGGCGTTCACGCTTAACAGTTTCATCTTACGCGAAAGTATTCAACAACGCGCATTTCAATAAAAGATTAAATAATCAGAGAATGTAATAACTTCTATTAAACATTATTTTAATACTTATATAACCTTAGGGTGTACTGGTTTATTAATTGATTATCTTCTAAGTTTTGAGTTGGATTATATCACTTCTATCTTATTTCTATCATTGAAGCTTCCATAACTTACCCATTATCCTCTATTCATGCTTTAGTGACCAGCATACATGGCTTAAATCAAGTGGCTTACGTATCAACTAATACTACTAAATAAACATGCAAAAAAAAAAAAAAAAAAAAAAAAAAAAAA
>NLAM01001339.1:0-49851 GCA_002370325.1 Metschnikowia hawaiiensis | reverse complement strand
AAAAAAAAAAAAAAAAAAAAAAAAAAAAAAAAAAGAAAAAAAAAAATTATGGATAAGCATAAGATATATTCATACATCCTTGTACTATAGTAGTACATACACATATCTAGTGATTGTATTATTTAGATTCATTAGGTTATGATCCCTTATTTATAAAATGTATCTATGTGAATTACAAGAAATTTGCTAAAGACTAAAGACGAAAGACGAAAGACGAAGACGAAGACGAAGACGAAAGACGAAAGACGAAGACGAAAGACGAAAGACTCAGAAATAGTCTACTCCACACTACAGATTATTTGGGTACACAGTACAGATTATTTGGGTACACTGATTGACTATTGAATTACTGCGAATTCACTCACGCACTCCGCGCTTCTCACTGCGCACTTCTCATTGCGCACTTGTCACTTCTCACTTGTCACTTCTCACTACGCATTCAGATTACTCCAACAAATTGCTCCATCTAATTGTTGCGAGTTAGCGTAAGCTTTCGCGTAAGATGGAACACTTATCTCGTTGCTCTTTAATAATATCTCTCACAAGTGTGGAACTTCAGTACACCCTAAATCATTTGTATTCTGTTGTTTGCGAAGTACGAGAGACAAACAACCCTGTACATAAGTGCGACTGGCTCGCCTCTTATATATTCCCTCAGGGAGAAAACCCGTACCTCTTAGTTAGACGACCCTCGTCTAATGAGAGTTGGACCAGCTCTTGTCAATGAGAGTTGGACGAGAGCACAGACCAACATTGTTCTTTCCAGAACAAAGTCTAAGTTGTTTTCATCTGATTATCCTGCATGCGCACTCCATGCTCATGCAGTACGGGAATGCCTTGCGACGCGTTCACGCTTAACAGTGCGGGTGCGTGGTGGGAACCTTGAGAATCTTAGGGTGTACTGCAACCGTTTCGCAGTGCGTAAACTCTCACGATTTTCTCTTACAATGAGCCACCGATCATGAAACCCCAAACCAAACCTGTTCTACTATGAGAGATATTTTGACCATTTTGACCATTTTGTATTAATATTTCATTCATTCTTTTATATTCTAAACTTATGTTTATAGAATCATTATTTGGTACTTATACATTAACTGCTATTTCTCGAAGAGTTTTACACTTGACTTTCTACAATAATCCTAGGTCTAAGAAATATACTTGTGCATTTATACATGACAGTATTAGCTATTTCTAGTATATCCTTAGGAGATTCTAGAGATTTTGTTATTACATTTAAATCAATCCTTAGGGTGTACTGATTTACTATTCCTACAATATTTAAGTATTTACCTATGATATTAGTGTGGTGGATGTCTACGTTCAATTGATTCTTTATATCATTAGCTGTTTTTTATCATACTAACCTTTATGTATTGATGAAGCGTTATTGGAATGTCTACACTGGCTTTCCTCCCAAGAATTCACTCCAGCGTCTGACCTCGCTGGGAATCTCAAACGACTCTGGGACCGTTTGGAAATTGATCTTGTGTCCCACTTTCTTGTTCAAACACTGCGCGAAAAGTAAAGAGGTGTTGGGCTCGTTGAACAATGGAATACCAAAGTCAATGGCGTTTCTTCTCATCACGTAGTCCTGGTCCAATAAGCTCTCGGCACGTGCACGCGCCAAGTTGAACACCGCCGAGATGTCGTGTTTCTGGAAAATCTCCCGCAATGCCCGCTTGTCTGTTTTGGGGAACTCAATCACCTCCACCGATTCACTCACGTGTTGCGTCAAGTACTCGGCCACATCGGATGAGGCTGCGTAGAAACTGTAGCCAAGGCCAGAAACTTGTTTGGCCACATTGGCCAACTTTTCATTGGTCAAGTCTCCGCCAAACAAGATCCCGCTTCCCGGCATAGGCACTTTGAAGTTCATGGTGGACTGCATCGATGCCCAGTACGCCTCCAACAAGTTATCTCCGAAACAAGCCACTTCTCCGGTGGACGACATCTCCACGCCCAAGAATGGGTCTGCTCCCGCAAGACGCGTAAACGAAAATTGGGGCACCTTGGTGGCCACGCGGTCGTATTTCTGTGCCATCAAATCCACTGGCTTTGGAACGTTTTCATTGAGCAAAGCCTTGGCCGCCACCTCGATGAAGTTCAAGCCAAGAACCTTGGAAACAAAGGGGAACGACCGCGAGGCCCGGATGTTGCACTCAATCACCTTCAACTGGGCGTCCTGCGCACTCAAGGTGCCGTTTTGGTCGTTCAAGATCACCTGCATGTTGAAGGGGCCGGTGATCTTCCATGCTTCAGCAACCTTATCGGCAATAACCTTCAAGCGGTCCAAAATCACCGGTGATAAGTTCTGAGGTGGGAGCACCAAAGTAGCATCTCCAGAATGGACTCCTGCATTCTCCACATGCTCCGAAACAGCATGTACCAACACCTGCCCATCGTGAGCAACACCATCAATATCGATTTCCTGGGCTCCAAGAATAAACTTGGAAATCACCACAGGGTGGTCCTGCGAAACCTTGGAAGCATTGGACAACTTGGCCTCCAACTCATTTTTGGAGTTGATCACCGACATGGCCGCTCCCGACAACACATACGAAGGTCTGACCAACACAGGGTACCCGACTTCATCAGCAAAGGTTTCGGCCTCGGCAATGGACGTCAATTCCTTCCACTCCGGCTGGTCCACGCCAATACTGTCCAAGATCTGCGAGAACTTGTGTCTGTCTTCAGCCTTGTCGATATCCTCCGGGTTCGTTCCCAACACCTGGCATCCCGACTTTTGCAAGGATAAGGCAATGTTCTGAGGCAATTGGCCTCCCACAGAAACAACCACACCTTGAGCGGTTTCAAGCTCGTAGATATCAAGCACCCTCTCGAGCGAAAGCTCCTCAAAGTATAATCTGTCGACCTCATCGAAATCCGTGGAAACGGTTTCGGGGTTGTAGTTGATCATGATGGTCTTGTGGCCTGCTTCTCTGAAAGCACGGGCGGTGGCCACGGCACACCAGTCAAACTCCACCGAAGACCCGATTCTGTATACACCCGATCCCAACACCATGGTTCCGTTTTCATTGAACTCGACATCCGAAGATGTGGCATTGTACGTGGTGTACAAGTAGTTGGTGTTTGCCGGAAACTCTGCAGCCAAGGTATCAATTTTCTTGACGAACGGAATGATTCCATATGACTTTCTAACGGCACGCACTTCCAATTCCTCCAGTTTCACGCACATGGCAATCTGCTTATCGGAAAAGCCGAGTTTCTTGGCTCTCATCATCAAATCGGTGTTGATCAGCTTCAAGTCGCCAACAGATTCCAATTCCCGGTACATGTTCACAATGTTCATCAACTTGTACAAGAACCACTTGTCGATTTTGGTCAAGTCGTGGACCTTGTCCACAGAGTAGTTCTCATGGAGCAAAGCTTGGCCCACCGCCAACCATCTTCTATCGGTGGGGTTGGCCAAAGTCTCGTCCAAGTTTTCGAAATGGTCCCCTTGGAATCCCACCAACAGTGGGTCCACCTGGCGAATGGCCTTCTGGAAGGACTCCTCGAAATTACGCCCAATGGCCATGACTTCTCCAACAGATTTCATGGCAGAACCAATGTCTCTCTTGACATGCTGGAATTTAGACAAGTCCCAACGAGGGATCTTGGTGACCATGTAGTCCAAAGAAGGCTCGAAGTTGGCACTGGTGGTCTTGGTGACCGGATTAGGCAATTCGGGTAAGGTGTGGCCCAAGGCAATCTTGGCTGCAGTGTAGGCCAATGGGTAACCCGTGGCCTTGGAAGCCAAAGCAGACGACCGAGATAACCGGGCATTGACTTCAATCACACGGTAATCGAGCCCGTCCGGTTGTAAGGCGTACTGCACATTGCACTCGCCCACCACTCCCAAGTGACGAATGATCTTGATGGCGGCCGAACGCAACATATGGTATTCTTCATCGGAAAGAGTCTGCGAAGGGGCAACCACAATGGAGTCTCCCGTATGGATTCCCAAGGGGTCAAAGTTCTCCATGTTACACACGGTGATACAGTTGCCCACGCGGTCACGCACCACCTCGTACTCCACCTCTTTCCAGCCCTTCAACGACTTCTCCACCAAGATCTGGGGGGCAAGCGATAACGAGCGAGAAGACAAATCTCTCAATTCTTCCTTATTGGCAGCAAATCCGGAGCCAAGGCCTCCCAACGAGTATGCAGACCGCACAATGATTGGGTACCCCACAGTTTCGGCCGCAGCCAAGGCATCATCCACGGTTTCCACGGCAATGGACTCGGCAATGGGGATATTGATTTCATTGAGCGCCTGCAGGAAGAGATCTCTATCCTCGGAAGTCTCCAACGTCTTGATTGGCGTTCCCAACACCTTAACATTGTAACGGTCAAAAACACCCATTTTGTCCAACTGAACCCCCACATTCAACCCGGTCTGGCCTCCAAAAGTAAGCAAGATTCCGTCGGGTCTTTCCCGCTCAATAATGTACGTCACGTATTCTGGGGTCACAGGTAAGTAGTATATTTCGTCGGCCAACGAGTGGGACGTCTGGTTGGTGGCGATGTTGGGGTTGATCAAAATCGACTGTTTCTTGGCCTCCTTAAGCGCCTTGATGGCCTGAGATCCCGAGTAGTCAAACTCTCCAGCCTGTCCAATCGATAAACCTCCCGAACCAATCACCAACACTTTGCTGACCTCCACCAACTCCGAATGGTCCTGCAGCGAGAGCTTCTTGAGGTACTCGCCTCCTTGGTAAACCGGTTCATTATATAGTCTGTTAGTAGTACCTAGGGATCTAGCCTTGGGGTTATTGATGGTGGTATTTATAGTAGCCAATGCTGGTAAGCGACGCCACCCGGGAAAGGCCCGGGCACTGGCGGCGGCACGTGTGGCCACGCTTCTGTTTATCCTGAAGAGCATTGGAAAAGAAGAAAAGCGAGGGAAGAATGGGCGAGGTATTTATATGATAGCGGGCCTGGAAAAAATCCTGCCGAATGCGGTAATGACTCAGCGCTAGCCGCGATCCAAGATCAGTGCGGTTACCCGGACGTTCCTGCAGAAAGGCCCGTATCTTTCACAAAAACCCACCCTTTCTTGGTCCCGCCAACTTCGGGAGGCTCTTATTTTAGACAATTTACAGCAGGCAGGTTTCTGTTTTGTGAATGGAGGGTGGGACTGGTCCTGGTACTGATGACCGGTTAACCTGCATATATGCATAATGCATCTGGTCTGACGCATCACACTTATATGCAGGCACACCAGAATTTTCACCAAACTATAAAACAATGACTCCATACCTTTATGGAGAACTATGATGAAAGGTGTTGGATGGTATATAGTGGGAGTATCGATTGACGGTTTTTGGCTTTTGGATTTTTTGTGAGCCCCCGGAAATCAAAACACCCGTACCTCCAAACACCGTGTTCCGGTGTTAGTCATAAAATGCCCTCGGCGTTGCTACCCTCGGCAAAACTCATACACCCGTACACCCGCCGACCTCAGCAGAAAAAGGCCCACCGCCAAACCTTCGAACCTTAATTATTTCTCTTAAAGTAAAGAAAAAAAAAACCTTCATTATTTCTTTAAAAGTAAATAAACGGTTAGTTTATTTTGATCCTTCTAAATTAAGATATGAATTCGTATTAATCATTTCCGTTTCAATTTAGCTATAGTCAATGTATAATAAAAATAAGTACCGTTGCAATGTCAGAAGATTGTCTATGATAAACTTGATGGTGACAATTTACCATGCATGAGAATGGTTAATCAAACAGGTTGTATGAATGAAATGTTGTTAGAATTCAAATAATCAATCGTTTCCACTGAATTCAATCATTTTGTTGTCGAAGGATCTAATGATCTTATTTGTGATTATCCTTCATCAGTTAAATGTATTTCATAGGAAACTCCATTATAAATCAATCGCCGAAATTGGAATCAAAGCACTATAGAAAAAGGCGAAGAAGGAAAAGAAGTGGTGGTGGTAGGAATCAAAAAACAGATCAGTGGATTAGGGGGGAGTGCGACTTTATATACCCCAATTTTTTTTTTGCAGCATGTTTCTCACACCCCTTGTTTCAGAATGGTGGCAAACGCATGCACACAAAAGCGGGCAATACCTATATAAGAAGCCCCGATCCCTTTTCAATTTACACCCATATTTTTTAAAACCATAAACTTACACCGGCCGCACTTTAAGCAAAACTAGCCGTCATAGAATGCCACCGATCCTAAAGTGGATGATTCTGTAAGAGTTGTTTTCAGGAATGGACCATATATAAGGTATAGCCTGTTATTTAATTGAAAGATCCTTCAGAATTTTTGCCATGGGTTGAATTATTCCAGACCGTCTATATAAAGTTACTGAATGACCATCTTTTCTTAGGATTCCCATGATTTTACAATATGTACATTTTCATATTAGCAACTTAAGCTATAACCAGAAAAAGTGAGTATTAATCGGCTTCAGATAACAGGATTTCATGAATAGAACACATTCGATTTTTACAGGCATTAAGAATGGTTACTCCACCTAATCCATTATGGACCATAAAAAACCCAGCTCTTTGAGAAAACATTTTATTTACGCTTGAAACGATTTCATGTCTATAAATAAAGTTACCAAGGGAAACACTGAACTCACTCCAACAATTATAACAACCCTTTTTACCAATTTATTGGGCCCACGAAGCATCATAGATGGTATATGCAGTACCTAATTGGTCAAGTCACAGTTGATGCCCCCCTCCCCTCCCTCCACCAGTTTAACTTACTACAACATGCAAATGGACACTTGGTTGATCTACTGAAAAGGGGGTTGTACAAAACACTTAGAGTGTATACTCTAGTATTTTCTCCTAGAGTATCCATTTTATCCCAGTCCCGCGTTCAACACATCTTGAACGCATTGATTCAAAAGTTTAGACAGATCAGTGTTAGACAGATTTAGTGTTGGACAGATTCAGTGCTGGACAGATTCAGTGAATATGCTCCTTTATTAACTTCGAGAGTTGTATCTGTTGGAGAAAATCCTTTTCGGATGTTTTCGTTCGGATGTTCGTTGATTATGGTGATTAGGACTCGACTTTTGGACCAATAATTTTAAAGAGTTGCAATAAGGAAGGCAAAAATTTATATTGTGGTTCAGTATAAGAAGTGTGGAATTGGCGAAGGCTCATAACCACAAGTCATTCCCATATTTCTTGGCGGCTTCCCCTTTACTTACCTTGGAGATAATACTTTAAGTCCGAAAGAGGTAATTGATTAAATTTTACCTGATTAACTTTTATCTTTCAGTGTAAAGATAATTACTTGGCCTGGTTTGGTATAGCCATGGACGGAGTCTTGGCCCAGGTCATGTGACCAGCCGCACCAGACGCACCAGCCGCACTTTCTCCATCATTCACACACCTACTCCTTACACCTACTGCATACCCCAACTCCAACTCCAACTCCGACTCCTACTACTTATGTCATGACCACCGAATTTACCAAAGATGCTGGAGATTTGTCTGGTGGCAAAAATCATGCAGAAGATTCCAATGTACAGGAAATCAGTGTGGCCAAATCAGGACCGGGACCAGGACTGGGACCAGGACCAGGACCAGGACCTGGATCTGGATCTGGATCTGGATCAGGAACAGGTTCCAGGCCTCAGGACCACTTGGCCCGAGAGTCGGACGTGACCGTGTCCACCAACGTCACGCTGTACACGGAGTACCGGGGCTTCTTCATGTACGTGCTCTGCACGCTAGCGTTGGCGATGTTCGTGGTGTGGATTTTGGCGCCGCACCTGGTGTTGAATCACGTGGGCATCTCCTATTACCCGGACAAGTACTGGGCCCAGGCCATTCCCGCTTACTCCTTGATGCTTATGCTCTATGCGTACGTGCTGCTTTCTTTATATAACGTGGAGATCCGGACCCTCCACCTTACGGACCTACGCACGTTTACCGATGAGTATGCCGTCTACCCATCCCGGCCCTTGGATTATGTGTGGAAAGCTCCCAGTGGCGTGTGGGACTTGCCAATCGGTTTAGTGAATGAGGTTCTCTACACGTGACGTCGAGAAATGTCTTGGTTGAATGTCTTAATTGGAAAATGTCTTAATTGGGAGAATGTCTTGGTTGGAAAATGTCTTAATTGGGAAAACATCTTGATCGACAATTGAGTAATGCTCATATCCAGTGTCTATTGGTGGTGAGATTTGATCCAGGGTGGAATGGGACAGTGGTGTTACTGCATGTGGTATGTGGAGTACACGAAACAAGCCTGAAAGAAATACCATTGGATGCCATGGAACGGCCCTCGGATTGACTTTCGGGGAACTGGCCCTCGGGACTGCTCACTGAGGGACCCATGTTAAAACCTTCCACAGACCCTAATTATCTCTCTCAAAAAGCCAATGGGGTCTCCGGAACTCCACATTCCACCGATCCAAGTGCCAACAAATTTTTGGGGGAAAAAAGGGTGTTGGCGTTGGGCCTTTTCTACTGACCTTGTCTGGTGCACGGGTGTGCCGCGGGGCAGTTCCAGGGCAGTTCCGGGGTTGCAGCCATCTACAAAGTCCCTTATTGGGTCACTCCATAATTACATTCCAGATTAGCTTTTTACATTGGAAACTAAAACTAAAACGCCTCTTTTCAGAATACCTATTCTGGCAGTAAGATAAGCACAGTAGACTCTACTCTTTATATCTGGCAGGAGATCCATAGTTCAGAACCACTTTTGGATCACGTTATGCACCGTACGTTTCATGAAGAACACCTCTCTTTTCAAGATCCACCAACGACAAAACATCGGTCCATGCGGAGCCCAAAAGAACCTTATAGCTGGAAATGAGCAGGTAAAAAGAGCCCTTCAAGTCCTCCGAAGGGTTCTCGTAGCCTCCAATACACGACAAGAACAGAGCCAAGTTCTTGCGGCCTTGGGAAGTGGATAGCTTGCCCATTCCTTGGTCCGGGTTGATATTGATGGTGCGTGCCATGCCCAAAAACGCCGTATCCTTTTCATTATCCTCCATGACGTAGTCCATTTGGGAGCACCACGAGAAGATGATTTCCGGAAGCCGAGAGGCCAAAACCATATTTCCATCTGCAATGGCTAAACCCATTCGGCCAAGACAAATGGCGGTATTCTGTAGGATCATGAACTCTGCATCGGAGTTAAGCATGGGAACCAAAAGAGCCACGAGGTTGGCCAAATAAGGCTCCAAATCACCAACACTGGCCTGGAGCGAGATTTCCCCAAGACACCATACGGCATTATTGGCAGCAGGGTAAGATGCATAAGAGCAATTGTGCACCTCATGGCCAACTCCAAGAAGAATTCGAGCCAAATGTGGTTGCACGTAAGCTGCGTAGGTGTAGATGGTCAAATCTCCTAAAAGAGCATAGGCCAGTTGCCGGACGTCATCGTCGTGGTCCTCCAAGCACGTGAGCACCAAGGGCATGAAGGTGGGGTCATGGCTGAGGAGTTCCTGTGAATGGCTCTGGAACCCTTGCATGAGCCCACTGAGAAGGTCCAACGACGTGACCATAAAAGCCTTTTCGGGGGCTTCGATTAAGGGGTCTGTATGCACGAGCTGGTTCATGTCCACGGTGTGGCCCAAAATCTTCACGGCCCGTTGAAACACCGGCACTGCATATGGCGCAAACGATTCCCCCATGGCTGTGGCCACACTGGCCATACACTCCAATAACGGCCATAAATCGGTATCGTCGTCGGCCAAGATTTGCCAGTTTTTCAATAATGGAGGCAAGAGGATCTCGGCGTATTCCGTCCGGTTTCCAAAGATCTCGGCTCCTATGCGGTCCACGAACGTAGATACACACTCGTAGAGCATGATCAAGTTTTTGCGCTGGTACACGGCGAAACACCGGGCAAACTGCTCCAACAACGGACCCACGTAGTACTCGAGAAGCGACGGCTCGGTGTTTTCAATGAACGCAGAAAGCGCCGAACATGCGGCTTCCTGCACCACCTTCTGCCGGTCCAAGGTAAGAGCCACCATGGCCTCGAACGTTGGCTGGAAATACAGCGAATATTGGCCTCCTTCATGGGCTTCGTCCGCCACCCACTCCGAGTACCGGGAAAGCGTCCAGCACGTGATCTGGCGGACTCTCGGCTCGGAGTCTTTCATCCGGTCCACCAAAAACGGCACAAGTGTAGGCAACTTATCCCTTGCAAGTTCAATGCAGCTCTTGGAAATGGCGCCAAAGGCCAAGATGGCAGCCTCCCGAGTGGCCCATTCACTCGAAACAATCTGTTGCTGAAGAATTGGGAGCGACACATCAATCACCTCTTGAGGGAACGCCAACGAGAGAGCATCCAATGTGGCTGCACAGCACCGGCGCAAGTTCCACTGGTCAAGCTCGGCCTCTGCATCTGCATCCAGATCGTCCAGATCGTCCAGATCGTCCGGGTTGCGTTGGGCCCTCGGCTTGTGTGCATCTTTGGCCTTGACCATATTTGGACGGACATCCTCCTCCCGGTCTGCCGTGGCCATATCATCAGCACTGTCCAAAACCTCCATGAGTAAAATCAGCTCCTCGGAATACACCATGTGCAGCAAGAGCACGGGGAGAACCAGACCAAGGGCCGGGAGCAAGACCTGGGCCTCGGCTTTATCCTTCAGTTCGGCCAAGGCCAACAAAAACTCACATGCTTCCAAGGAAACCGTTTCATCCTCGTCTCCACTCTCCACGCAATGCACACAGTATGCAATGACCCCGGCAAGATGCGGCACCAACTTGTCTGGATGCAGTTCCCGGAGAAGCAAGAAGGCACTGCACACGGCCTTCCGAACGCCCTTATTCTGCTCCGAGGCAAGCTGGAAAAGAAGCTGCAAAAGCTCCTCCATGTGTACGAGCATCAGCTGCAGCTTTAAAGGCACTAGATGGTTGAGGCACGTGACCGCATGTTCCTTCAAGCGGAACGCCGAACTGTCGGCCACACACGCCTGGCAAAGCGCCAAGAGACGTGCCACGATATGGTCCAATGGCCTTTGGCCCGAGATCTCCCTATCCATGGAAGCCGAGCTATCTTCACAGATCTTGGCAAGCGTCGATACTGCCGCCTCCTTTTCCTGCATGGACGGCGCCGTTTCGGCGGTTTCCAAAAGGTGTCCCAACGCCTGGGGCCAAGCATCGACTCCCTGGGCGGTGAAAAGCTGGGTGATGACATTGCCGGTGATATTCCGGACCAAGGCATCCTGCAGGACCAAGCCGTGGAAAATGACTGTTTTCACGTGGTCACGTGGCGGGACGGGGTCTTTCAAAATCATATTTTTAAGCTGGAGCCCCGCTGCGGCTCTCACCTCCGTGGCCACGCCATTGGATCCTGGGTTATGGGTGGAAGAGTCATGGACCAATAATTCACAAAGGTAGTTTTCGAATTCCGGCAGGAGGCGTGCGTGGGCCAAAAAGTCGTTTGCGGCACTGCGTTCGGCGGCGTCACGTGAAAGCGTCGCTTTAAAGATTTTCTCGAGTTCTCCCAACTCGTGTGGTTGTGCTTGCCACATGCTGGAGAAGGATGAGATGGGATTTTGCGTTGATATCCGCGCACATGCAGGAAGGCATGGTGTAGAAAAACCCATACCCCAAAACTCCACCTTTTTCCCCCGGAAAAAGGAGTTTCTGGAATTTCTTGGTGGTTGGAGCTTAAATAAGGAAATTTCTATTTTTTTGGGGGGCTTTCACACGTACATCTGGTCCATTAGAATTGCTTTGGGGCTGGAATTGGGGCCTTGGGTGTGAGGTGCGATTTATGATCAAGTCCTGGTCCTGCACCACACCCGTACCTCCGCCAACATAAACCTAATTTTTTAAAAAAAATCAAAAAAAAAAAAATATGTAAAAAAAAACTATATGAAATCAAAAGTTTCATAAAACAGAACTTAACTTTTTATAAAAAATCTTAACTTTTATGTTTCGGCACATTTACTGATTTTTCTGTGTCGATCAATTTTCTCCCCAAATTCGTAGTTCGTTTGTAGAAGGAATAAACATGGATACATACGAGAACGTGAGGAATTGAAAACGTGAGAAATGAGAAGGTGAGAAAAAAGTGCAGTGAGAAAGTGCAGTGAGGAAGTGAGAAACTGAGAAACTGAGAAGGTGAGGAAGTGAGAATGAGTCGAGCAATGAGCATAGAGTGGTGAAGGGAAGTGAAGGGAAGTGAAGGGATTCGCGAAAAGAGAAGAGAGTAGAAAGTGGAGTAGTGAATATCAAAGAGAGCCTAGAGGATGGAGTCAGTATGGAGTCAGTGGGTATAAAGTGGAGTATGGAGTAAGTATAGAGTAGTGACTATGAGTAGAGTGAGAATGGAGTCAAACGTGGTGTAGAGGATAGAGTATTTGGTGAGGAAGGAGTGAGGATGGTGAGGATGGAGTGAGGATGGAGTATAGAGTAGAGGAGGAAGAAGTGAGTAGTGACAAGTGAGTAGTGAGTATAAAGCTTGGAGGTTGGAGTATAGAGGTTGGAGTATGGAGAGTGACTAATGAGGACGGAGTGAGAATGGAGTCAGTATAGAGGTTGGAGTATGGAGAGTGACTAATGAGGACGGAGTGAGAATGGAGTCAGTATAGAGTATGAGTATAAAGAATGGAGTAAGGATGGAGTAGTCACTAATGAGTGTGGGGTGAGAATGGAGGAGTGGTCTAAAGTGGAGTCTAAAGTGGAGTCTAAAGGAGAAAGTAGTCAGTATGGAGTATGAGTATAAAGTATGAGTATGGAGTAATTAAGGTGTAGAGGATGGAGTATTGCTAAATCTACTATAGATGAGTGTGCATTAATAGATGATAAAGGTGGATAAACTGTTCAACCCGTACCAGCACCTTGTTCTATTAAAACAGAAGCTATAATACAAACTCAAGCAGGTGGAAACATCAAACACTTGTGTTATTTAATCTAGCAAAAGCCATATCAGCTGCACCTAACATAATAGGTCAGAAAAGTTCCCGAATGAACCTATCAAGACGGGCATAACAAAGAAGAAAATCATATCTATTGCATGTCCTGTTCCAAGCAGTAGAGTGACAGATCACTCCTTTTACATTGTTAAAAGTTCTCTCTAAACCGTACGTGGTAGTTTCCCATCATACGGCTTGCCAAATTATTTAGCTAAAACTTATAGACTAGAGGATGGAGTAGAGGATGGTGTGAGTGGAGAAGTCTCAGAATCTTATGGTGGGTTGCATTGGCCAAACCTATACAATTTTGCTAGCAACGAGCCACGAGCAACGACGACCGAGTCTCGGTTCGCCAAAGAACTGGATCAAGCTTTCGAGCCTTTCGAACCTTTCGAGTATCGAGGATCCATACGCAACGGACCATTGTGGATTTGCCATGGATCCTGGAATCTTGCAAATCCAAAAGGAAAGATTATTCCAAAATGAAATGTTCTTGGAAAGTCTCCCAATCAGTAGAAGTATACAGTAAAGTATGGAGATAGTGACTTCCAGCTTTCCAGATCTACTCATACTAATATACATCAGAACTTACCCAGATCTTGGGATTTATATACAAAGGTTGTATCAGTGAAAGAATATGCAATCAGTTTTAGCAGCTAAATATATAGGAGCAGGAATATCAACATTAGCTTTAGGTGGATCATCAATAGCTATAGCTTTAGTTTTCGAATACGATAAAATGGCTTGGAGAAATCCTTGCGGTTCCACCTAATCCGGCCAACCTGCTACTTCTTGTATATAAAAAAAAAAAATCACTGACTACTTCGGGTGACCCTTTAGGGTTTCTTGGAATAACTGGCCTGGAGGGCATGACGTGCCATTACTCACAAAGTGTATCTCGATACCGTTGGTCATCAAAAAGATCTACAGAAACCGTAGATTAATTTTTTTGATTTCCTTGATTTGATTTTTTTTGATTTCCCTTGATTTGGAGACTTTTCCGGGCCCAGCTCTTTTTAAAAACTACTATAGAATAATCTACTGGGAATTTTACCATAGAATTAAAAAAATTACTATATACTTGACTTTATATTTAGCTACTATATATTCTAATATAGTATCTACCATAGAACTACTATAGAACTACTATACATTCTATTATAGAACTACCATAGAACTACCATGGAACTACTACAATAAATTTTACTCTAGGACGAATCTACAGAAATATGTACCATATATTTTACTATAGAATTATGTATAAATGTTAGTACATGAAGATTCTATAAGATTATCTCTATAAATTTTACTACAATAATAAATTTTACTACAATAATAAATGTTACTACATGAAGATTCTGTAAAGTTATTTACCATAAAATTTCCTTCAATAATTTTTACTACAGGAAGATTCCATAAAATGATCCACTATAAAATTTACTATAAGACGATTCTATAGACTTTTCTACTATAAGTTTTACTATAGACCTTTTTGCCATGAATTTTTAATGTTCCAAATTTTACCATAGAATCTACTACTATAAAGTTTACTATAGTAAGATTCTACAGAAAGATCTATTAAAAACTAATTTACTACTATGAACTTTATCTTCTCAAAATACTCAGAATGATCTACTAAAGTTAATACCGAATGATCTACCATAAATGTTTCTATAGAACTACCACCATAAATTTTACTCTACGACGATTCTACAGAATCTGCGACTATAAAGTTTACTATAGTCAAATTCTATAGAATTATCCACTAGAAAATAATTCTCCTATAGAATCTACTACTATAAAGTTTACTATAGGACCACTCTATGGACTTATCTACTGTGAATTTACTATAAAATGTACTGCCATAGTTTTTACTATAGATTCTACTGCCATAGATTTGACTATAGATCTACTACTATAAATTCTACTGGGACAATTCTATAGAGTTATCTACCATAAACTTTACTATAGAATAATCTACCTTGAACTTTAATATTATAAATTTCACTATAGAAATAGTACTATAGAAATACTACCACTGAGCTGGAAATATTACTAATGAACCACTACTACGGACTTGGAAATAATACAATCAATTTTACTATAGAATTATATACTAAATTTTACTATAGAGCTACTATAGGAATACTATAGACTTATCTACCACTATGAACTTTACTACAATAAATTCTACTATAGATCTACTACAATAAATTCTACTATAGTATATACTACTATAGAAATACGATAGAGATACTATAGAACTAATAAAGAGCTACTATATAGCTACTATAGACTTATTTCTCCGGACTTTACCCTAGAATTACTCTATAGAATCAACTACAATTAAGTTGAGTACAGATTTATCTACTAAATTACTATAGATGTACTTATAATTTTAGTATCGAATTATCTACAATGGTTTCTACTCTACAAACACTACTATGACACTATTATGGAAATAACATAGAATTCTGTAGACTTACTACAATAAATACTACTATAGATCTACTACTATAAATTCTACTGGGACAATTCTATAGAGTTATCTACTACGATGAGCTTCTCTACATCTGGAACTACTACTATAGAATTATGTACCAAATTTTCTACTATATATTTTGCTATCGAAATATCCACCATAGAATTTACTCTAGTGCTACTATAAAAATCGTACTATGCACTTTACTATAGAAGTGGTACTCCAATACTACTCTCACACTATCATGGAAACCATGTAAAAATCCATTAGACTTATATACTACTATAAACTTCAGTACATCTAGAATTACGATTTTAGAATCATCTACAAAAGATCTACTACTATACGTTTCAGTACTGGAAGATTCTATAGAGTTTACTACCATTACTATAGAATTATGTACTATATTTTACTGGGAGATTCTGTAGAAATATACTACTATGAAATTACTATAGGACGAGTCCATGGAAGATAATCCTCCAAATCTTGTAGAAGTACTACTAACACTATAAGACGATCCTATAGACTTCTTTACCATAGAGGTTACTACTGAATTCACTACAATGAACTTTAGTACATAATTAGCTACTATGAATCTTAATACAAAATCATGTACTACAAATATTCCTATAGAGTCCACTACAATGAATTCTACTAGGGGACGATTCTACAGAACCATCTACTTGATTTTACCAAAGAGTCCACCACTATAAATTTATCTATATAGTCATCTACTATAAATTGTCTACAATGAGTTTCTCTATAAATTGTTCTCCTATAAATTCTACCCTAGAATTATCTACCATAAATTTTATTACCATAAATTTTACTATAGAGTCCACTACTATCAAGTTTACAACCGACGATTCTATAGAAATACTACAGAAATGCTATAGTATTATGTACTATAAATATACTATAGAAATACTACTCTAACACTATCATGGAAATCATATAGAAATCCTTTAGACTTATGTACTACTAGAATCATCTACAATCAGGTTTTCTATAAGATCTACTACAATAAATTTTACTATAGCAAGATTCTATAAAATTATCTACTATAAAATTTACTATAAGACGATTCTATAGACTTATCTACCATAAATTGTACTATAGGCAGATTCTGTAGACCTATCTACCATAAATTGTACTATAGGCAGAATCTGTAGAATTATTTACTAAATTCTACTATTGAATGATCCACTATAAATTTTACCATAGAATGTACTACCAAAAATATCAATCTCATAAGTTTTACTATAGAGTCTACTACAATGAAGTTTATTATCGGACGATTCCATGGAACTACAAAAGAACCACTGTAGAATTAGAAAATTACTAGAAAAATACTTCTATAAAAATCCTCAGCTATGGGAGGGGGATGTGGTTGAGCCAAGCAGATTTTCTTTTATTTTGACAAAGTTCATTTTTGAGAATTAACATTATAGTTTATTTCTGCGCCACATATTTTATAAAAATCATCTCTTTTGCTTATGGACTTAAATTTTTTGATTTATTATACAAAAGCAATTTCTCCATTTGCTTGCGAAATCACCTAGATTTGTATATTGCTAATTTCTACGAATAAAACGGCAATAACAATATGATAATGACATCCGAGGGTGCGCCCCCGGAGCGGTCGGAATTCCCAGCGTACGTGGTATATCCAAGCACTCATGCCATGGAATTACACTTTTAAATATCCACTGCAATGTCCGGAATTCCAGCATTCCACCAAACCAATTTTTGTCCTAGTAGGATGGAAAAAAGGGTGTTTGCGTTGGGCCTTTTTCTGCTGACCTTCGCTGGTGCACGGGTGCACTGCCCCCGGAATACGTTCCATTATGGAAATACTACAAATTATTCAATTATCGTTAAAGTGGATGTGACCAACTAGACATAGTGATATATTAGATTATTCAATCATAAAGCATTAGGTTCCCAGGATCCCTGGCCGAGATCATCATTAGAGTTCATCCCACAATTCGCATGGGCCGGAATAAGACGGCTAGAGCGACTGCTCGAATTCCGCCAACTTCTCCGTGAGCTCGTCCAACTTGCCAAGCAACGGCGTGAACATATCGTGCACGGGCTTAAGCCTCTTTTTTTCCCGGGGCGAAAACGACGTGGCCATCTCGGGCTCGGAGTCGCTGATCTTGATCTCCGCCTGGTGCAGTAGACTCGTCCGAGGAGTGTTCACCTCCTCCATCAGCTGTGTTTTGAAGCTCTGGGTATCGGGAATCATGCCTTCGGGGTCGCCGTCCAGCCCTAGGTCTTCTGCGTGGAGGACTCCGCCAAAAGCCACGTCTCGGCTTGGATCGGCGAGGTCGGACGTCACGAGATGAAGCCGGTCGATAATGAGAGACCGTCGGACTTGGCCTCCATCGTCGCTGAACCGTTTCGAGGGTTCTTGTTGGGGGGTGTCGGGGGAAAACGAGCCGATGGACGCCTGGTCTTCCTTGACATGCATGCTGGGCTGGTTGAACCCGTAATGGTCGTGTTCTTTCACGACACTGCTTTTCTTGCGGGTTTTTTTGTTGATCTGGAGGGGGATTTCGCTGGGGAAAACATCACTGAGCACCTCCAGATGCTTTTCGTCAGCATCGTGGTCCGCCAAACTGGGACTGCCGGCCAAATCCACGTGTGACATGGAGTAGTAGTGGTCGGAGAAATCCATGTCGTCGTCGTCGTCGGAGAACTCCATCTCGCCGCTTTCAAGCCCATGTGAATCCTTCAAGTTCTCGAACGTCACCAGCTTGTTGTGGAGCTTGAACGCCCGGGATTTCTTGAGAATCGAGCCTTTTCGCCCCAACGGCCCCAACGGAACCGCTTTTGGATCGGGGGAACTCGATACTTCCTCACACAGACCCACCACTTCCGTGGGTTCCACCACCGCAATCTCCAACTCCAACTCCTTGTCCAAGTTCTCGTTGCGGAAACAATTGAGCCGGGCAAGCCGTTCCTCGTACGTCTCCAAGCACTCTGCCGGAACAAAGCCGATTTTGCCGTGTTCATCGTCATCGAACAAATCCTCTTTTGAGCCACGGGCGTTCCAGAGCAGTAGACGTTCCGATTTGGAGAGTTTTTGAATGAGCCACCAGTAATTGTCCAGGTCATTGCGCAAGTACACCGGCTCGTCTCGGGATAAAGTGCAATGCAGAGGATCTGGCCCCAGGAAATCATAAATCCCATAGAGCTTATCGGGATCCAATTCTCGAGGAGGCATCCGAGGAGGCAGCGGCGGCAAGAGCATCTCTGAATCTAGCCCCAAATCCTCATCGCTGGAGTTTTCGTTGGTGGGGCTGGCCTCGAGGTCGGCATGGCTCAAGTCCTGTGTAAAGCTGTCACTATCGTAGTAGTGGTCATAATGGTCTAGGTTGTAGTCGTCGTCTCCGCCGTATACAAACTCCAGGGCCTTTTTTTCGGGCGAAACAATGCTCATCTGCGTTTTGCCTGGCAGAACCTTGGGCGACGCTCTTGGAGACGGACTTAAGGGGGCCACATCTTGATCTAGGTTCAGCACATCTAGAAAGTCTCGGTTCCCAGTGTCAGTTTGGCCAGAACCAGGTTGTCCTGGCAGATTAGAAGAAACTTCTGGTCGGTTAGAAGAAACTTCTGGCCGATTAGGAGAAACTTCTGGCCGATTAGGTACAAAGAGGTCGGAGCCCTTTGATTTCTTGCCCTTGGCTTCTTTAGAAGTTAGTTTCCCTTCTTTAAGGGCATCTTTGGTGGAGGAGCCGGGATCACGTGCGTCCATATGCAGACGGTGGTCTTCATCCAACGTCACTTCAAATGCTGGCGGACTAGCGGAGCTGCCCGGCGAATATTCCCGGCCAAAACTGGTGGCAGAAAACTTTTGTTGGCGATTGGTATAAACACGCTCGGCATCGAAGTTGGAGCCGTTGTTTTTAATATAGTTAAGCACACTCAGCTGGATGTTTTGCCGAGCCACGCCCACGTACGCTGGGTCCTGCACCACGGAGCCATGGGACGTGTGTGATTGGTTGGTGTGGGTCAGCGACGAGGACGATGTGATGGAGAGTTTTCGTTCGAGGTCGTGTAGAAGCCGGTTGGTCGACTCGAGTTTGTCTAGAGACATGATGCAGTATATGGATGTGTCAGCCGGTGTGGAAGCGACGGTATGGAGGTTCGAAGGTTCAGGAGATCAGGAGATCAGGGGATCAGGAGATTCGGGGATTCCACGTGATTCCAAAAATTCAGGAGGTTCGGAGATTCAGGGGTTTTAACGTGATTTGGAGAGCCCGTGGTTCAGGAATAAGGCACGTTTCAGATGGGAACGGCTTTCAAAATGCAGATTTCAAAACCCTTAAATAGACCAATCAGAATTCGGGATCTCAGCTCAGAAAATAGTTTAGGCACAGAACCGGCCAAAGGAGTCGCCGTTCGGGGTCGCGTGTAAGGATTCACAAGGGACGGTGTTGATCTCGGGGGAGGCGAGCTCAAAAGGACGGGGGACACGTGACGCGTGACGATGAGCTGGCGGGTGCACGGGTGTTTCCGGGGGGAGGGGGAGCTGTGGGGGAGCTCGGCGGACGGTTCCAGATTCAGCAGGGCAGATCGCCTTAATTAGCAAGTTTTTTCCCAGATCAAACCGCCTGGAAAAGAGAAATTTTAGGTGGGTATTTTCAGTGATAGCGCGAGTCGCTGCGATAGCCTCACCTGCGCGCTATGCAGGCCAGGCACCGTTTTCGCGTTGTGCAGGAACAGACTGTAGAACCACCAAAAGACGGGAAAAGTGCCCAAAAAAAAGGCAAAAAAAAGGGAAAAAAAAAGGGGATTACGGCTAAAAGGGTTAAAAAGGACTACGTTCTTTTTTTTGGTTTAATTGGGAATTCTCGGGTGTGTTTGCTTGGTGGTGTGAGGTGCTGTTCGTGGGTCGCCTGAGCGGTGGCAGTGATCAGTAAGCGAGCAGAAAGTGCGCAGTCAGTGCGCAGTAAAATAAAACGTGAGCGTAAAGCGAACAGATGAAAAAGAAGAGAAAAGAGAAAAGAGAGAGAAGAAAGAAAAGAGGGGAAAAGAAGGGAATTTTTGGTGGTCTAATCTGCAGGACGTAATATTTATTAAAATCCCTTTTAGTACGTTTTTTTCCGGGGCGAATTGGAGTATTTTGGGGGGTTTTAGCATATGAGCATTTTACCGTGGCCGTGAGTGAGTGGGTGAGTGAGCGAACGGTGAGGCGCTGTGTGCAGGACGCACGTTATAATCTTAATTAGACTACAATAGGCAGGATGAGGGATTGTTCCACATGAGTCATCCAAAGTACAGGTTTTTGTATGGAGAATTTTGTGTATGATTTTCCAAGAAATAAGCTTTAAAATGTCGTTTTTTCTTGTACGGTTTTCTGGGGAGATGTTGCATTCCACTTGGCAGATTCTTTTTACCGCTCCCTCCTCCAATTTCCATTTTTTTTAAAGGGAAAAAAGGGAATATGGAGAAGAAACGACGGAGAAGATGATGGTGGTATTGAATGTAGGTTTTCTTTTCGGGTGACTCCATGGATGAGCCAGTCCTCTCCCACTCGCTATTCTATGCTCTTTATTCTATGCACTCTATACTTGGCAATTTCTTCTATATTACATTGTCATCTGGATTTCCTGTGTACGTTAACAATTCTTGTCTCTTGTCTAATTATGGAATCAGCTCTTCTTTTCCTTGAGTCGGCGCTGCATACGGCCATGTACTGTACGCAGGATACCCAACTGCTCACAGTGAATGAGCGTTTGCAGAAGATCCGGTAATTGTTTTAGTCGGATAATTTGGGAGATTGTACATTAGTATTGGTTGAAGTGGTCCGGAACCCCCCTTTATTCCGACTCTATTCCGACTCTATTCCGACCTATTCCGACTTTATTCCGCATTATTCCGACTCTATTCCGACTTATTCCGACCTCGTATTCCGAGGGATACGACTATATGCAGGACCACCCAAAAATCTACTTGATCCTAAACAGATTCTTATGTTCAAGCTCTTCAACCCAAACTACAGTTTTCAAAGCTCTGACTTGAAGTAGTCGTCGATTACTATCATTAATATGTGTAGTACAGTGGATTCTGGGTAAATACAGTACTTTAAAATACTGGTATAATGGCAGCGTGCCAAGGAACCATGTATGATCTATTCCTAGGCCTAGACTCCTTGGGGAAGTTGTTTTTAGTGGAACTTTACTAAAGTATGGTTTCGGTACTGCACATAGACCACAATGGTTTCGGGACTGCAAATAGAGTACAGCTCGAATATTCCTCGGTATGTCTATGTGCAGGAACATCCAACGGGTAAATTACGGTCCGGGTAATACGGAGCATGATACACGTTTGATTCAAGCCACTACTAATAAAGTGCCATTTGCCGTATTCAATATATAAATATTTTATATGATTACATTGTCTAGAGATGGAGATAGATAGATGGTGGACTATATGCAGGTGCATGCACCAGTGCACTAGGAAGGAGTGATTCCACAGCCACCCACCAAATAAAATTGGCTGCAACTGCGCCAGCGTCATACCAACCCGACATAAAATGGGCTGACCAACGCTTGGGTCGTTGCGGTTGCTGGAACCGTAAAAACCGACCCCTAAGTGGCCTGCACACAACGCAACGCCTGCATATAAGACATGTGGGTGTGTATACACGCGCATTCTAACATGGCACTCTACATTAACACTAGACACTCACGAAAAAAGTATGATATAAATAATAGAAAAAAGAACAATAATTATAATAGTATGATTCCGAGGTGAAATCTATAGTATGTAGAAATCCGACCCATCAATAAACTATAACAGTTCGAAACCATTCATTGCCCAAATAATTATACCTCAATGGTACAGCAGGCCACACTCACAATGGAGTCTCACAGTTCAATTCTGAGGAATTCAAATTTAAATCATCTCAATTTAGAGAACATTTTGGTTCATATGCAGGAGAATAAAATAGCAGTAAGCAATTGTATACCGGAAATCCAAAATTTCCACGAATCAAGTCCCAGCAAATTTGGAGCAAATTTGGAGCAAAATTGGAGCAAAATCGGGTGGTTTTGGAGTTGGGGCTTTGGAGCTGGGCTTTTTTCGACTGAGGTCGCGTGGTGCACGGGTTTTATTGTGGCACCGCTGAGCATCTTATTGAATCCACAAGTACCAGCAGACTCATCCACATGAGATCCTCGCTTGAGACTGGATATAGAAGGCATAGAATTCACAGAGTCGGACGAGCCTCGTGCACGGGCTGCTGTGTGTTGTAGGTAGTGTTAGGTTATTGGAGCGGTGGAGCGGTGGGGGACCCTCGGAAAGGTCACGTGACGTGGACGTGCCCAAATTAACCTCTCTCTAACTCTCGACCCACTTGATCCTGGACGTTCTCTTGAAGATATGATGGTGACGAAACTCAAACAAATAGAAGCCTGTTGAGAATGACAGGAAATATTTTTTTGTGGGGAGGATCAAACGACCTGAGTCAATAGGTCGGAACTGGATATAAGCCCCGGAACAGCCCATTCCGGCCCCGCCCTTGCACACCATCTCTTCTTTATACACTATCAACGGCAGCAGCCAGCATTTTTATGATCATGGTCTTCTTCCAGCCCCAAAAAACCCAGGAAAAACCCAAGAAAACCCAAGAAAAACCCCAAAAAAACCCAGGAAAAACCCAGGAAAGACGGATGTGAAATCCACAAAATTTTAAATATAGGGAAAGTTAAATACTTCCCTAAAGGAGCAAGTGCAAATAAAAAAGGATTTTATAGATGAATTGTTGATAAACCTTCTGAAGTACGAATTTTAGCTTACTTATTTAATGGTAATCTAGTTTTAGATCATAGAATTACCCAATTTCCTTTGTGAGTTGAAGGTTTAAATATTCGTTATGGATCAAATCCTATAAAATTAAGTAACACTGTTTCTATTAAATTACAGGATGCCTGCTTTTAACGAAATCTTAATCCACTGTTTTGATATACTAATCGTGTCATTCTAATCTGGATGAATTCACTTCTATCAGTTAAAGCTTATCACCTTTTGTCTCTTAAGCTTCATACAAAATAATTACTCATAATGCATGCTAAGATAGATTTAATAAAGACGATAGTTGTTAGTATATAATAGATAATGGAAATAAAGGTATAAATAATCAAGTAGAAGATTGTAATTCAACATATCTAGAAAGTTTTTAACCCTTGATATTTTCATGTATAACCTAAGACATCTAGTATACACCGTTCTCCTTAAGTTTCAAGAATTGGGTATTATTGTGCCATTCTCCGAGGAGTGCTTCATCTTGACGGCTCCATCTTTTGCAGACTCAGAAACTGCACTCCCATCAGATGCTGATTCTTCACTGTAGATTAGGTTCTCCAACTAGAGCAAAAACAAGTTTCGCTTTAGGAGTAACTTCTTCCAATTCGTGTTTTCTATGACTTTTCCTTCCCTTTTTAGACCTATGGTTTTCTTTTCTCGCAGGACGTGTTCGTTTTTTCGAAGTCACTTTTGCAAAACCATCAAGTAGTTTGTCGGAAGGTAAACGGTAGAGGTTCACTCTGAACCAAAAGTAGTATTTGTCCTTTTGGATTTAAGGACATTGGACAATTCCACGATTAAGCTTGGGTCCAAACTATTCAATGCAGTAACCACTCATCAACCATACTTCACACTCGGGAAAGGAAAGGAAAAGGAAGAAACGAAGAAGGAAAGGAAAGGAAAGGAAAGGAAAGGAAAAGGAAGAAGAAAGTACTAAAAATTATGGGAAGGTATTTTGTGGGGGATCGCACTCCTTATATATTCTTTTGGAATTGCAGCCAGTGCGCGCGCACTCTGAAACCCCGCCCAAACTTGCAACCCACAGAATATAAATATAGCTGTCCCCTCTCCTTTTTTTCCCTCCTTTTTTTCCCTGTTTTTTCTGCTTTTTTTACTTTTCTCTACTTTTTTCTACAGCTTTTCTACAGCTTTTCTACTGCTTTTTCCATCTCTCCAGCTTCAGTCTCCTTCCTTCGACCAGCTCCTATTTCCGGGATTCTATCAACAAGGGTTCCGGTCCAGACCAAAACACATGAAGCTACTGACGACTGAGTCCCACAAATATACCGTCTTCTGTTCAAAAAATACACCGTCTTCTGTTCAAGAAATACACCGTCTTCTGTTCAAAAAATATACCGGTTCTGTCCCAACGATGTCGTCCCCTCTTTACTAGAGCTTATGAGGATATATCTAAAGAATGAATATATGATACGATATATCAATGAGTATAGCTGCATATTGATAAACAATGTGAAATCAGGGACATGAATTGATGTATATTGATATTGGTTGACTGCAGTCTGCTGAACATGATAGATAGTATCTATGCAAACTTGAAATCCACTATATGATGATATAGTTTATGTGGTGGTACTGACATGGAAGGGGTTCTTGTGATGATCATGGCATCGTGATCTTCATTTCTAAGAGGGCCAGTCGTGTGGTCCGCCACGTTTATATAAACTCCCAGTGACATACTCCCAGTGACATACTCCCAGTGATGTATCCACTCCAGGATCCTTCGGATTGATTGCCAGTTTCTCCAGCTCCAAGATCGTTCGGATGGATTACCACTTGGAGGTTAGACCTGCAAATGCTTGAGATTGTCTCCAGCAGAAATGGAAGTGGAAGTGGAAGTGGAAGTGGAAGTGGAAGTGGAAGTGGAAGTGGAAGTTGACGGGCCTGGCTCAGACGGCACTGTGCAGGAGAACCGGTGAAACCACACCAAGTCCCAGGATCTCGACACCAAGAGATTGTGGAGTGAAACAACAACGAATGGATGGATGAAGAAAAGGTCTTTTTTGGTGTGGAGAGACCCGAAGATGGTGAAATGAATTCGTTGATATGTGTTGTGGCATGAAGGAGTGCATCCAGTACCCAAAGACACTGGATTGGTTTCCAGCCATGGTCCTGGCCTCCTTCACCATCAACATTTCCAGTCTTCCATTCTTCCATCAATCTCCATCAATTTCCATGATTTCCTTGATTCCATCAATTTCCTTGGTTTCCTCGGAATGTCCTTTCATCATTGGTTCCTTCCACCTTTCCACTGCTTGATTCATGAATCCTATCCATGATTCCATCCATCTCATGATAATGATCATGGAAATGATCATGGAAATCTTTCTTCATGGAGTCCCATTCATGTTTTGTCCATTTCATGAAATATTTCAAGGAAATGATTGTGGAAATATTTCCTGACGGAAATATTTCTTCACGGATTGATCACCTCTGCATCGGCGGCCCTGGTGGCCTGGTCCGACTTCCCACCCTGGCTCATTCTCATCTCATACAACCTTACCTTCTTCCTCATGCGGTTCAACTGCCATTTGATGGGCAAGAACGGAATGTACCCGTGGCGTTCCTCGACCATCTTGAGCCGCAACCAGCCCGAAACAAACATCCAGTACCCAATGTACAGGTACACGCTTCCATAAGTGGCGGTGTTGGTCCAGCCCACAATGGCATTGGCCACCATCCACCAGCCGTCCTTCAACCCGTTGCAGCAGTTGACGTGCCAGATGGCGTTGGCCACGTCATAGGACCCGGGCCCGCTTCCGGTTTCGGAAACGTCCAAGCCGCCGCACCGCCGCACGTACTGCTCCAACTCCAAGAACCAAACGCCTCGGCTCATGAGCCCGGCACTCACCACATACAAGAAACACGTCAGGCAAATGAGGAAGTACTGGAGCGACATCTTGTTGCCTCCTTTATAGAGGGAAAGGCCGATTCCTGCACCGAGCATGACTCCACAAAGAACGGCCAATGGCAACGAGCTCAACGGCTGGCTCATGCCGATTCCACCAATGAACACCACGGCCTCGAGGCCTTCGCGAAGAGTGGTGACAAAGGGTAAAATCGCCAAGAAGTATTTCTTGCTGAACTTTTCCCGCCCCCCACGTCCGCCATTTCCACCGTCTTGGCCAATACCTGCACCTTGTTCCTCACCACCTTGAACAAGACCTGCACTTTGTTCACCACCTTGGCCAATACTGGAAACTTGTTCACCACCTTGGCCCAAACTGGAAACTTGGCCAATACTGGAAACTTGGCCCACACTGGAAACTTGGTCTTTACCACCTTGGCTGAGACCTGCACCTTGGCGGTGCAGGTCATCAGCTTGATTCTCATTGGAATACGCATCGCCAAGTTTGATCCACCATTTGATCTTCATCACCTTATTGATCCGCAAAAGCCCCACGCCCATGATCGTGATGATGATACTGGAGAGAAGCGAGAAAACGCCCTCCCAAAGCCGTTCGGTGTACGACCACAAATCGGTTTCGATGAAGTAGAAACACCCAATGAACACGAGGCCAATGACGAAACAGATGGCGAGGCCCAAAACGGCGCCGAGCCAAACCTGGAGCCGTAACCCCTGGTTGATTTTGCGGATCTGGGCGTTTTTGGCGGTTTGGGCTTCGTCTAAACCCCTAACCCCTGGGTCCTGCTCATCCTCCTCTGTGGGGGGTTCTCTTTTGTTGATGAACGAGAGGAGCACCGAGATGATGATGGCGGTCTCCAAGGTTTCCCTTAGAATAATGAAGAAGATCTGGATCGAGAAATATCGTGACACGTCCACCATGATGTAGTTGGTATGAAGATGGGAATTTGTCTGGTGCGACAAAAGTCCCGCCACATGTGACCGAAGGTCACGTGTACGTATTGGTTATATGTAGGTGAAAGGCAGTCACGTGTACCCAAACACGTGTGACAACGCACGTGTTGGTCATATGCAGTCGCATGTCAGTCACGTGCGAACTCGCACGTGACTTTATGCTTAGCCCCAAGAGATCCCTATTTGATCCTCCGGGCAAGTGTGCTAAGCCGCTCGTACTTGCTGCTGATCAAGTGCACGAGTGTCTCCAAGTCCTTTCTGTCCGTGGCCTCGTAGAGCGAAGCAAACGCCCCCCGGCGGTGTTCTTCGTCCAAAGAGAGAACCCCCTGCGGCAGCTCGTACATGAAATGGGTATTCATCTCATCACTTTCCGTCATGTCGTCTGCGGCCAGGTTCAACTCCTTTTCGAGCCGGAGCAACTTGTAGTTGGAGAACTTGAACTTGGCGAAAATGTGGATTTTGCGGATCATCCGGAACCAGGGGTAATCCGTCGTCCATAAGTTCTCCACCTCCTTATTGTAGGAGTCAAAGGTCTGCGCCTGCAGAATGATTTCTTTGAACATCACCTTTGTTTGGGCCAAGATCTGCCCAAGCGTCACTTCCTCCACTGTCGTGTTCCGGGCCTTGATATCCGTCAAAAGCGTCTTTCCAACACATTCTCTGGAAACATTCCGGTGAGCCCACGAAGCCAATGTTTCTTCATTGGATGCAGTGAAGTCGTCGAAAAACTCCTGTACTTTTCGGAAGTAACTGGTGGTCTTATACTCCACCACCTCGTGTTCGCCAAGCGAAAGCGTCAAAAGCCCAATGAACCTCACAAGCAGCCCGTGCAATTCAAGCAGCGGGTCCACGACTTTGGTCACCCAATCAAGGTTGTAGTAGTTGGATTCGGGGATATAAGTGCTCTCATTGAAGGCCGGATTGGGCGAATAAGTGACACTGACCACGGGCGTATCCTTGGCGAGCTGGAAAACGCCATGGTCCAGGCCCAAGCTATTGCCCAACTTGTTGTTGATGTGGGTTTTGTCCTGCAAGGCCCATAAATGCCAGAGCGACGTTTCTTCCGACGAGCTAGAATCGACATCATCAAAATGGTAATGGAAATCGTCATCGTCTCCATCGTCTTCATCTTCATTGTAATCGAGACTCCCTTCATTCCGTTTTTCTTCCAAGTACTTTGAATTCCGGGGAAACGGAACCGACTGCGCCGTGGTCCGAATCACGTGGTTGAGCAACGGATTAGCATCGACCGTCAAGTGACTTCCCGTAACCACATCAAGATCAAGGTTGATATAGGCTAGAACGGGGAGATTGGGCTTGAACACCAGGACATCTGCCGTGCTGGCTGAGGACCCAAGAGCACCGCTTCTGGAAGCATCCCAAAACACAAACCGAATGGTCCGGAGCGGCTTCCAGCCGTACATCTTCAAGTACTGGAACCGGCGCATGAGCTCGAGGAGAATGGCTTGGCCACTGGACGGATTGGCGGACGTCAAGATATCACGTGAGGCCCCAATCACGATTTCCGCATCGTTAAGTACTCCTTCCACCGTAGCAAAGATATTGGTTGCATTGAGGCTTTTTTCAGCAAGAACAACGGAGATTTCGAGCTCAAGCGTGGCGTCATCCGTGGTAGGACCATATTGCCAGTATGGAAAGCGGTCCAGCGACCTTAAAGTGTCCAAAACAGGCTTGATTTGCCGGGAACTCACCGGCATGTGCAGGTGAGGCGTCAGCAGACGATAAGCCCTTGAAATGGAATGTGTTTCCGTTTCGTCGTAGACCAAAACCGCCACGCAGCCGTATTTCTCAGCATATGCCACTTTGCTCTTCAAGGAGTAGTCTGAATCGAGCGGCGAATGCGAGATAATGATGATCTTGCCCCGGAGATCTATATCCGAGTTTCGGAGCCGGTCTAAATCGCTGGGCCGGCCGTGGTGTGCATACACGTAGCTTCCAGAGACCGAGCCATTAGCCGAGAACACAAAGAAGGCCGGAGTAGGCGCCAAAGGCTCCTTCAAATTGGCCGAGTAAAGAACCCGGCCCGTCTTGGTATCCTTGAGCCGCATACACAGCGAGTGGGGGCTCAAGAGCGAGTGGGGAAGCGGATACGTGGCGGTTTGCACGTCGTAATTCATAGCTTTGATCAGCAGAAGCAAAAAGTCCGAGGCTTCCGGCGCCTCGGACGCCGCCAAGGCCAAGTCGTGTTTCGAATTGACGGCCCCAAGCATCGCAAGCCACTTTCGTAGGTTTTTCTCGATGGTCAGGCCATCGATATCGGGCTTGCCGATTTCCAGCTGCACCAAAAACATCCTCTTGACGTCTGTTTTCGTAAGGCGGAGGTTGTTCCAGCGGCGGAAGTCTCGGCTGGGCGAAGTCCGGGGGAGAAACAGGAGTTGCACGGCAACAATGAGCACTAGGCCAAGGGCAAAGAGCTGCAAGAAGCGGCGGGCGACTTTTGGTTTCAGCGGCTCCAGGTCCCGGGCCACAGGCGTCCGGGCGTCGACAGGCGGTAAAAGCGGCAGGTGTTCCGAAACTGGCGACACCATCATGAGCAGAATAGGAGGTGCTCAAGGGTAAATATCTTGTATAGGAGGAAAAGGGGCGGGGTGGTTTCTGGCGGGGAAAAAGGGGTGTAGTATGGAAAAGTGGATTTGGAGTCTTTCACTATGGTGTAGTACAAAATGGTATAGTACGTAATGGGGGCGTAGTAAGGATTAGTAATGGGGGAACAATGTTGTAAAGTGGTATGGGGGAGTATAATGGCGGGGAGTGCATGGTGCAGTAGGGAGTGCGCACCAGATAAGCCCTAGGTGCAACTATAAATAGTGGGCATCCGCACCCATTGTTTTCGCAACCTTTTTTTTCTCATTCCACTCATAGTATGCCATCCCTCCCAAGCCCCTTTGTTGGGTCCCCTTTTTATGGTCCCCTTTTTTATTATTGTCGTGTTTTTATTAAGGGCTAATTAAGACCTTCCCCTAGTCAAACACCCAGTCCTTTCCTGCACCATGGAATACTCTATACTACTATACCACACCCAACTGGAATACCACTATACTACTATACTGACTATACTACACCCAATACTACTATACTAAGCCCTACTGGAATACTACTATACTGACTATACTGACTATACTGGCTATATTACTATACCATACTGGAATACTCTATACTGACTATACAGGAACATTGCCATACTATACTACTATACTGACTATACTGACTATACTGACTATACTGACTTGACTGACTAGACTATACTGACCATACAGGAACATTACTATACCATACTACTATACGATACTACTACATCAACTGGAATACTACTATACTGACTATACTACTATACTGACTATACTACTATACTTCTACACCGAACTGGAGTACTCTCTATACTGACTATACTAGTATACTATACTGGGATATTTATTCTGTGGTGTATACTGGACTACTTGCTTACCGGATCTTTTCGTATTGAGTATTGAGTTTTTGTAGGTGCAGGACTTAACCGGTTACTAGGTCGACAATTCTTAATTTTTGTAAAGACACATTCTCTTCAATTGTATGGGAATCGTAAATGCAATACTCGGTCACATTGTTTTGGGGAATAAGTCTCGGTTCAAGAAGTGCGTTCCTGCATATAGTGCTCTTCACCAAGAATCAGACAATGCCATTAACAAACCACCACCTCAATTGTCTTTTCTGAGTCGTATCGAGAGAATGCTTTGTTAAAGTTGGTCGATACCGGATTGAAAGAAATTGGAGCACATCTAGACACTGACATTGTATGCAGGAGGATACCCATTTAGTGAGCTCCACCAACCTTTAAAACACCCACCGATCTATGAGGTGAAAATTGTAAAGCCCGAAATTCAGGGACTTTAAAAACCCCTTTTGTATTCAGATTCATGTGAAATAAAAGTGTTGGCCTTGGGGTTTTCTGCTGAGGTCGTCTGATAGAATCACCGGTCATGGAAGGTATATAAGACTGACCACAGTGGTATTGCCACCTGGACTATTCCAAAACGGTATAGTTTGAACGTATACCTCATACTGCACACTATTGTATAGACTCTGTTGGAGACCTCTGTAGACTCAGTTGGAGAGCTCGATAGACTCCGTTGGAGAGCTCTATAGACTCAGTTGGAGAGCTCTATAGACTCAGAAGTGGCTCACTTCAAGCCAATGGCCGTCCAGACCAGCAACCGGTCACTCTATGAAATAAAGAGCTTGCATTCTGCAAATAAACATGGAAGTATTCTTGGATTGTACGACTGGTACTTAATAGTGTAGTAGTTCGTAGTGTAGTAGTTCGTAGTGTAGTAGTAGGGGAGTGAGTAGAGTGGGTTTTCTCTTTTTTTGGCATCACTTGTAGCTAAACAAAATGTTATAATCATAAATGCTCTGTACACTATCAATGCATCACATGGTAAAGTTGTTTTTGAAGACTCTTTGAAATTGGAATTAAATAATTTTAGGAAAAGGTGAAGAAGGAGGACGAAAAAAAAAGGCCAGTGGAATAGCAGGGGCGAATGCGACTTTATATACCCCAATTTTATTTTTTTGCAGCATGTTTCTCACGCCCCTTGTTTCAGACTGGTGGCACCCGCATGTACACAAAAGCGGGCGAAAAACTATATAAGAATCCCCCGATCCCTTTACAAATTTCACACCCAATTTTTTTTCATGACTTGTGGTTCCTTTAATAATGGAGCCTGGTTCCAGCTCACCCAAGTCTTCGCTCTCTCTCTCGTTGGCTTGGTTTTCAATCCTTATATCCCTCCATCATGATTGCTTAGAACTACTGTTATTCCACCTTGCTTAAAAGATTGGACAGCTTCAAGCAGAATAGGATTACTATAGGTTACATGACCCACCACTGGCTCCCTGATATTCCCCAAAAAACAACGGGCTCAAATATATCTTTTGATGGATTGATGTTTGCCACATTCAACTATTGTCCCCAATGATACTGGGAATTCTCGAAGCAACCCCTACTGTGTCTTATAGGGATAGAAGCATGTACCGACTTCAAACTTCTACAGAACTACCAACCTCTAGTATGGGGTTAGGCCTTATGAAATAGTCTTGGAGTACTATGGTGTTAAGAGAATAAAATCAATCTACCAAGACTTGAACTCTTCATACTAACACGAAGACTTGAATGCAGTCTGATTACGTTAGTCAAGCCATTGAGGGCCACCGTGATTAATACAGTGGAAAAATATGGGTCAAAAAAATATGGGTTAAAAGAGGTGGAGCAATTGATTCTTTCTTCTTATATCGGATCTTTTTACATTGGCCCTTTATCAAGTCCATTTCCACTATCACAGGGAAAGCCACCAATCTTTTTGGGCTAGACAACATCCAGAATAGTCTCTAAGATGGAAACAGTCTCTAAGATGGAAACAGTCTCTAAGATGGACATTTGGAGAATCCAGCTTCATTCCAAGGTATACTTCTAGTGGGAGTCACAAGGCTCATTTAGGAAGTGGCCAAGGGGACATTGTTTGTCTGGACCGAATCTAAGAGTGGTCGAGGAAATCGGTACTTGGATTGAAGCAAACTCTCGTGAATGGTATGAACTTGAATTGATCATTCTGACTGACAACAGGTTGCACATGGACGGTCACTAGAACACGAGAATGATGAATGATTCATGGACTCCATAGGCCTGCACATGGACTCCACAGACCTGCACAGGCCTGCACATGATCTTGGCTCGATTGGTCATCACTATGTTCAGGATCGATCTCGAATCTTACATTATTTTGTTCAAGATTCCATTTCGAATCTCACATTATTTTGTTCAGGATCAATCTCGGATCTTATATTGTTATGTGCAGTGGCCATGTCCATGTTTATTGCGGTTCTTGTTAACACCCTCTGCATATGCTGATTTATCATTGACCGCACGTCGCTCTCTCCTGCCACACCTCAGGGGACACCACACTCCACGCCTCAAATTTGATGCATCTCACCGATTCTCCACGGAAAACACACTCGAAAAAAGAGGAATTCACTAATTATGGAGAAAACCACTCTATTAATTCTCCAATTGACTGTTTGAAGAGTTTGGTCCATATTTGTGTGGGAAAAGGTTCTCGAGATTCTCCATTGATCTGTGCTCCTGCATCTGGCTTATCTCTCCAGTGCGCCTTGACTCCTCTTCGCACCTGACTTTTCCACACCCTCAAACTACTACTTTCTTTCGTTTCATGTCTGCGCCTATCCGCTTTAAGCGAGACATGGGGGCTATGGATGGCGAGGTGGACTTTGGCGGCCGCTCGTATGTGTCCATGTCCCACCGCAACTCGGTGTCGATGAATCTGCCCACGGTCCGGTCGGGGATAGACGTGAACCAGGAATCGGCGGACTTGGCCAACTTGGGGGTTTTCGATGGGGCCGCCAACGATCATGGTGGCGAATACTCCTGTTCCCTGCAGGAGGTGCCCAGTGTGGAAATCACCCACCCTCTGGGCTTTCCCAACTATGCGATGGATGAACTGGTGCCTCTTCTTGACCCGAAAAGTGGTGACCTGAAACACGCCGAGAATGGGCCGGATAGGGATTTGGAAATGGCTTTGGGGTTACACCGTTCGCCGGTGGCTTTACCCGAAAAGGAAACCGCCCAAAATTATGTGGCTAGAGCGGTGCTGTATCTTCCTGCCGTCTTCTTGGGGCTGCTCCTCAATATCCTCGATGCCTTGTCTTATGGTATGATCATGTTCCCCATTGGCGAGTCGTTGTTTGCCCAGATGGCTCCTGCAGGCTTGTCGATGTTTTACATTTCGACGGTGATTTCCCAATTGGTCTATTCCTTGGGCGGGTCTGCATTCAAGGCCGGCGCTGCTTCGGAAATGATCGAAGTCACCCCGTTCTTCCACTCCATGGCCCTTAGCATCAGTGCAGAGATGGCCGGTGCTTCTCAAAACGCCGTGTTGGCCACCGTCATTGTCACCTATGCTCTTCTGTCGGTGGTGACCGGAGTGACGTTTTTCCTTCTTGGGAAGTTCCACTTGGGGTCGCTCATTGGCTTCTTTCCCCGCCACATCTTGGTCGGCTGCATTGGCGGGGTTGGGTACTTCTTGGTGGTCACGGGCATCGAGGTGCTGTCCCGTCTCGAAGGCGGACTTTCCTATAATTTGGACACCTTCATGTACCTCTTTGGCCACGGCACCACCTTGGCCCAATGGGTGCTTCCCTTGGTGTTGACGGCGGTGCTTATTCTCTTGCACCACCGCATCCACCACTCGCTCTTGGTGCCCATTTTCTTCATCTGTGTGTTTGCTCTTTTCCACGTGGTGGTGGCCGTTTGGACGGGCATTGATTTGGACATTGCCCGGAACGCCGGCTGGGTGTTTCCGGCCGTGGTCACCAAGGAACCATGGTATGCCCACTATAAGCTTTTCCGCTTCAATTTGGTCAACTGGGTGGTGATTGCCCGCCAGTTCCCGTCGATGTTGGCGCTTACCTTTTTCGGCATTTTGCATGTGCCAATCAACGTGCCTGCACTTGCTGTTCGGTTGGGAATGGACCAGTTTGACGTGGACCGGGAGTTGGTTGCCCATGGCTACTCCAATGCCATTTCCGGAATGCTCGGTTCCATCCAGAACTATTTGGTTTATACCAACTCGGTGTTGTTCATCAAAGCCGGTGCCGATGACCGAATGGCGGGGGTCATGTTGGCCATAGCCACTGCAGGAATCATGGTGGTGGGACCCGTGGTGATTGGGTACATTCCTGTATGTGTGGTGGGATCGCTCATTTACCTTCTTGGCTATGAATTGCTCAAGGAGGCCATTTGGGATACTTGGGGCAAGCTCCGCAAGATCGAGTACACCACGATTTTGATCATTGTGGTGATGATGGGAGCATGGGACTTTGTCCATGGAGTTTTGGCCGGGATCTTGATGGCGTGTTTGTCGTTTGTGGTCCAGGCCGCCCGGCGACCCGTTGTGCAGGACATATACACTGGAGTCGTTGCCCGGTCCACTGTTTTGCGTCACCCAAAGCAACAAGAGTTCTTGAAACACGTGGGCAACCAGATCTGCGTGATCAAGTTGGAAGGGTCCATTTTCTTTGGGTCCATTGGTCGTGCAGAGAAGAGCATCGGTGCACTTTTCGACCAGCTGCAGGACCACGGCAACCCAATCAAGTATATGATTCTTGATATGAAGGGAGTGTTTTATGTGGACTTTTCCGCTGC
This sequence comes from Metschnikowia hawaiiensis, assembly GCA_002370325.1. Taxonomy (NCBI): domain Eukaryota; kingdom Fungi; phylum Ascomycota; class Pichiomycetes; order Serinales; family Metschnikowiaceae; genus Metschnikowia; species Metschnikowia hawaiiensis. The sequence goes on along the minus strand of NLAM01001339.1, from coordinate 14,623 downwards.
TGAAGGGTTCCGCCGCATCTTGAACTTGACCAATTTCTATGATACCCAGTTGATCATCTCCTCGGTGCAGGAAGAGGACGATACTTATATTGCCCTTCGGGATGCCGGGCTTTGGGATGTGCCCAGTGATCTTAAGATCCAACTTTTCAGCACCTTGAACTATGCGCTTGAATGGTGTGAAAACTCGTTTTTGAAGACTTATTATACTCTTCAGAATTCGGCTCCTGCAGCCTCCAAGCAGATCCGAGGCAATGGTGCAAATCTGCCGGTATCGTTTTCCAAGAAACTGCCCATGTCCCAAGGTTTCGATATTGCGTTCGGAACCCCAAGAACAAGCCAGGTGTACCAAGCAGCCACCAAATCGGTTCGGGACGAGCAAAGAATCCAGAACAGGTTTTACCTGAACGCAGACAAGTCGTTTAAAAAACAACCGTTGCCTCTTTTGATGATCACCTTCAGTGGACTCTCCAAGAAAGACGAGAGTTTCTGGTCCAGCTTGGCCCCGTTTTTCACCAAGGAAACCATCCCCGAAGGAACAACCTTCTATGACACCAGTGCCAAGCATTCCCGGTTTTTTATCTTGGAGTCGGGGCTCGTCAAGTCGGTGAGCCAATTCGAAAGCAACCGTGAACTCGTGTCGTCCATTCTACCGAACACGGCTTTTGGAGACTTGCTTGAAATCAGCGACTTCCACTCCACGATATACACCACGGTCAATGAGGCCGTGGCGTGGTACTTGACTCTGGACAAGGTCAAGGAGCTCTTGAAGACGGAAAACGGCCAGTTGATCTATAACGAGTTGTTGCAGGTGCAGACCAAGTTGGTGCGTGAGAGATTCGATACTCTCAGTTCCAATCTCGTGATCTCGGCATAAAGGATTGTTAAACCAGAAGAGACTAAGATTCAACTTTCAGGATAAGATTCAACTTTCAGGATAAGATTCAACTTTGGTTCAGAACAAGCACTTCACTTCAAAAGTTCAAAAAAAATATTAGACATCCTCTTTCGCCTTGGTGGAATGGGTCCAGTCCATATGGCCCGGTCATGTGATCGGGTCATCCTTAGACAGTCATCTAGACTGCAATGATTAATAAATTTCGTTCAACAAGTATCTCCGTAGTTGTTCTCCAAAATAGCTCAATCCTTTTCCAAAAAGATATTCGTTGATGTCAGTCACGTGGAGCAGGGTTATATTCCCGATTAGCTCAAATCCTTGTTTTGACGTAATCCGGTTTAACACTGACTTAGTAAATCAGCCACTGAAATATGAAAGAAAGAATATGAGGGAAAATATTTATGAAAGAATATAAATAGCGGGGGGGGGCGCATTTATATATTGGGGAAATTACATTTTCGCAGCCATCTGCAAGCCCCTTAACATTGTGCGTTTGTGTTTGTGTTTGTGTGTGCGTTTGTGTTTGTGTTTGACGCGCACCGGCCAAACTATAAAATGAGGCCGTTCCCTCCCATTTCCAGCGCCACTTTTTATCCAATCATTGACTGACCGTATTAATAATGGACCAATACCAGGGCTAATCTTTATATGGAGCAAGATTAGGGTAGTTCTTAATGTGGGCTTTACTAGGACAGGCTCTCAATGTGGACTTTACTGGACTGGTTCTTAATATGGACTTTACTAGGGCTAGTTTTAATATGGACAATATTGGGACAGAGCCAATAAGGAGCAGTACAAGAAAAAAGGGTGTTGGTATGCAGATTTGTTAAGCTTTACTTACTTGGATAATTGGATAGTTTGAACAGTTTGATTGAAAATTATGTGTGGGTCAGAAATTAACCATATTGTCACTACGCTCTACTCCACTCTACACTCCCGACGGGAGTGTGTAGAGTAGTGATGATCCATGGAGAATATGGTTTCCCAAAACCCCATACCTTGATATTTGACGTCCGATTCCTAATCGGCTTTATGGAACTTGGTGCACATGACTCGAGGCATACACATAAGTTCAGACCATGGCTCCTAGCTTTTCACTGAATGGAATGGAATCTTGAAGAAAGTGAACGGTGTGCTTAGTCATCAGAGGTTAGTCCTTGGTGATTTCAAATTCCTCAGTCAAACTCAGTCAAACTCAGTCAAACTCCTCAGTCACTTCTGGTATTGAAAGACACTGGTGTTATTTAAAGATTCCAGTGATGATTCGGGGAGTCCAGAATACACTATGGATGGTTTAGAATTCAAGGATGTGGGGATAAAGATGCTGGTTTCACGGTAAAGTGTCTATTGGTGGATCTCGATGGTTCGGAATGTGCAGCTCCATATACACGTTCTGCATCTCCTCAAGAATATAACAGGCCTCGTTGATTGTCTTGTTGATTTGTCTGTTGATTTTTCTGTTGATTTGCCTTGTGATTTATGTGCTGTTTGGTAGCATCAACAAATACTGATCCATACCCATTGACTGCTGTTGTTCATACGATTCCAGATCAGTATCTGATGCATTGATTGAAGGAGCAGAGATTGTTTGGTCCCAACTGAAGTGTGGATGAACAAAAGACGATGAAAGTACTCGACGAAAGTACTTCTGTGAATAATGTTTGATGTGAATGAGTATGAATTCTACTCATCAACAAACCATTATTCTACTTCGAAGAGATGTTCTACTTTAAAGAGAGTTCAATTTTAAAGAGAGTTCTACTTCGAGAGGGTGTTCTTCTTTAAAGAGATGTTCTTAAAGACTGATTGCTATTTTTGGAATTTGGGAATGGAGTTGGGCTGGCCTCATTGGCTCAAGTGAAGATCCAGATTGCGATCAAGTATTCAGGTTTGATAAAGCGAATATGAGGATTCTGATAAAGTGGTGGGGTATCTTAACTTGGGGTGTATTGATATTCTGGCTTATATGCAGTACAACACCAAACTTCTTTATTGTAATGTAACATTTTTTAATATCTTGAAATAGCATAATATAAGCTGAATTTGATCTAAGGTAAGATTAGAGGTTTATTCACCTGAGGTTTTCCATTTTTGAAGGTGGAGTGAAGGTCGTGTAAAGACCACTCTATATGCAGGATTTCACAGTTTTTCCTGCATACAGCAAGAAAGTATAGAGATTGTAAAAGTGAAGTGAGTAATAATCATATTAATTTAAAGTATCATGTCTTCGTAAGTACTAGAAGCATGTCGTCATCGGACCCATAGTCATGAAAAAAGCCATTATGGTCAAGTTTTACCAGAAAGGCAATGGATCATTGTTGCACTGATAAGCTTGATGATCACTTTAATATCATAAGAGTGTCGTCAATAACAATTAGGAGTTTGTCATTTATGACTGGAAGATCGACTTCTGTTGGAATCATCTCTCCATAATCAACCAAAATTCTTTCCCTCCATAATCATCCAATGGATCCTGAACTCATGGCCAATAGAGGCGACTTTCCAGTTTGACACCAATCATTTCAATCATTTCAACCATTTCAACCATTTCATTCATTCAATCATTCAATCACTTCAATCACTCCAATCATTCAATCATTTCAATCTGGTGGGACTTGGAGGGACCCTTGGCTTCCATGATATCTGGATGTAATTCTCTTGGTATCAATCAAGAAACACCAGTAAGATCCGACCAAGTCTGTAATGCTCCATTACAAGTCACACGTGTATATTGCGGCTCATATAAGCAAGACAGGTTAGTCAGACATCCAACAGTCACCAGAAACAACGTCAGCAAGACTTGTCCCGTCCATGATGGCACCAATCTTGCCGACGCAACAATGATTGAGTAATGACTTGAGAACTTCCCATTTGGTTGAACTAATTGGCGGGGAACTCCACGGTTGCAGTCAAGCACGTGATCAACTTATCGTCCTTGGTGTATGCTCTAGCGTTGACCAAGTACTTTCCTGGAGGCACCTCGTCTGGGATCAACACCAGCTTGGAGATCGACTGCACGCCCTTCTTGACCGGACACTCCAAGTCCACGTTCTGGATCTCCTCGCACAAGTCAAACGTTTGGTGCACCAACCGAATGAAGCCGTACCGCACGTCCACATCCACGTATGCGCCATCGGTGACATCCTCCGTCAAGAAACCTTGGGCCACAAAGGTCAAGTTCTGGCCCTTGGCTGGGGGGTTGGGCTCAATGATCACGCTGCGCAAATCCAAGATTTGCCGAGTGGCAACGTCGCAATTGACAATGGGGGAGTTTCCAGGAATTGGCTTTTCGTCAGGCCCTGGGAACACATTGGCACCGATTTTTGGAAGGCTGTTGTCCTCAGCTCCCAGAACCACTTCGTTGTCAGCGCCTGAAGTGGCTTCTTCCTCGGAACTGGGGAACACGTGGATAACCTCGGGGACGTCCTTAATCTGTTCAAGGGCCAAGGCGGCGGAGTCCGAGACGGCGCTGAAGATCTTGTCTAGCGAAGGAATGGTTATAGCGGAGGCAGAGGCAGCAAGGCCGGCGACGGCAAAGTGGCGGAAAGAAACCATTGGGGGAAGGAAAATGCAGTGGGGGATGGTTTTTCTAGGGGAAAAATGGGGGGTTTTATTTGAGACAGGAACCTATTGCGCAAGGGGGGTTATATGCCGTCGTCGGGATAGATAGTGTGGATACGAATGCGGCTCACGGAATTTGGTTGCCCCCAAAAAGTGCGGATTGGGCCAATTATATACTCCTCGCAATACTGCACGCAGAAAGGCTGCAAAAACGCAAACTTCGTTCCTTCTACATAATGCACCTTCCTGAACCCCCGCACGTTTCAGCTCCAGTGCATTGCATCAAGCGTGTTGCAGCCCTGGTACATGATGTGGTTTTACAGCTAATGCACCGCATGCAGCCATGTACATCCGCTTCTCGCGGCCACATGTATGTTGGCGCTACAGCGTCGCACACTATATGTAAGGATGAAACTCAGGCGAAACAACCACGAACTATTTAATTAGCGAGGGTTCCCGCCCCCCATATTTACCGCATTGATTTTTTTTCTCTTACATGAGTTATGTGTCCTTGAATGGAAGTGACCCTGGAATCGCCCTGGCCTGGATCGCCGCCACCATGGGTGTCAAGGCCAACCGTACCTTGAAGAATAAGATGCAAGAAGTCCATATCCCCAAAGTCTGTGAGGCGGTTTCTGCTCTTGCCAATAAGGAGAACCACTTACGGCTTACGTCCAACCTTCTTTACGGCTTATCGTTAATCTTCAAGCAAAAAGTGACGGTGATGGAGTCGGAGGTGTTGGACATGAACTTCCGTCTTCAAACACCATTGTTCAGCGGCGTCAAGGAGTCCAAACAAACCCATGTCCTGGGCTCATCCCTGAGAATCGCCAGGCTTAATGACGATAGCCGGTTCAACATAGAAACCGACTTCATTCCCGAGTTCCAAGATGTGCAGATCTCACAACCCACAGCAACATTCGAGGACCTACTCCAGAACAACTTTGGCCAGTCCATCCTAGCTCTTGCAGAAGAAAACCCCGGAGACATCAGCAGGGATATCAGCACGGACTTTGCCAATGAAACCAACATTGCCGTGGACTTTGAGTTTGATTTCATGGGCAACATCGTCGAGCCCGAGGATAATAGCCGGCCTCTTCTCGAGCTTTTAAATACAGAGGAGGACTTTGCGGCGCTGAGACCGACCATTGACGATATCTCCAAATCCAACAATTCCGTTAGCAATGACCAGCATTTCACCACGACTTTGGATCTCAACCGACTGACGGTGGCCGAAACCCGCCCCAAGAAAAAACGGAAACTAAGACTCTTGATTGATGATGTGACTACCTTTTCACCAGTGACGCCCGGTGGAACCGTCTCCAGAGTCGCCCGGAAAAATGGTGGGTTCCAAGAGGTGTATCGGTACGTGAGTCTCCACCAACCGATGTTCTTGAACACCAACCGGGAATTCCTCTTCCCCACCATTCCCTCGGTGCAAGGGTGCTTTCTCAATGAACGAAGAGAAAGGAACTTGGGGCTTTACGGAGACAGGAACTTGGGGCTTTACGGAGACGTGGAGATCGAGCGGGGCAGAAACCTCCCCGCGCGGCGAAGATCTCTGAGTGTGTTTGATCTCGTGGGGCAAGAGTTCAATTTCCAGGATCTAGACCTCAACTTCCTCACCGACGCTGCTCCCGTTGCCCCACCACAAGTGGAGGAAAGTGCCTCGGCTCAGGACTTGGAGACTCAGGACTCAAAGAAACTCGAGGACTTTGCAAGGTACCTCCGAGAGCGAATGACGGAAGTGTCTGGCCCATCGCCTGATCCTGCAGATACTTACTCCTTTGAAGCTCTTCTTCCGAGCCAGCCTGGACGGGATGCACCGGTGAGTCGAAAAGTGGCGGCCAATTCATTTGCTTATATGCTCCAGCTTGCCGGGCAGGGAGAAATGGAGTTTAGTGAATTCGGCGATTTCGGCCAATTCAATGCATTGAGTGCGGGGGAATTGCTGCCCAGGGCTCCTAATGCGGTTTACGTGAGGTTTCTTTAGCGGAAGAGATGAAGGAGGTGATAATGGGATAGGCACGAATAGACAAATAGACAAATAGACAAATAGACAAATAGACAAATAGACAAATGGACAAATAGTAACAGACAAATAGTAATAACGAAAAGTAAGAGACAAATAGAGATAGAATTAGAATTAGAGTTAAATTAATAGGCACGTGACTGATGGCACGTGATGGGATAAGCACGTGATGAGACAGACCACGTGATGGGATAGACACGTGATGGGACCGGCTCACGGGATTGGACAGGCACGTGATGAAAGTGAGACAAACATCATGTATACGCTACTATTAATCTTAGTGCATTAGATGAATATTAATTGGATTAAGACATAATACAGTGTAATGAAGACATCCTCTAAGCTCATGGTCAGAGAAGCTCCCGCAATTAAGGCGATACGTGCGCTTAGTTAACCACACCGTTGGTGTCGTCGTGCTTGGCAAACTCCTCTTCAGCCTCGTACAACTCGTGCTCCTCAGGCTCCTCCTCGTTGTCCTGGTGCAACGACAAGGTTGGCTTGATGGCAGCGCCGTCCAAGGTCCAAGAGCCCAAGGCGTTTTCGGCATCCACAATGATTTGCTTGGAAGCCTCGTAGCCGTCGTAGGCAGGTCTGGTTTCACCTGGGGTCACGGCAGAGTCGTCCAACAACTCCAACAAGGCCTTCCCGTATCCGGCTATAAGGGCGTACTTCTCGGCCAATTCCCTGATGGCGTCGAACTGATAGTTGAAAGCAGCCTTCAACTTCTCTCTGGTGATGTTGGACAATTGGGCCTCAGCAACCAAGGACTCGGCCTCGGCTCTCACCAACTCCTGCTCCAACACAGAGATCTTGGGCGATTGAGGGTCCTTGTACTTCAAGTGAGCAATCTCATCGGTGATCTTTTGCTTTCTGTCTCTGGAAGGTTGCACCGACGACTCGATGTTTCTGATGGTCTTCAACGTGATTCTGTACTGGTCGTACTTGTCGATGAACTGGTCCTCCAATTCTCCAATCTCGTAGATCAACACTCCCAACTTGTCGGTGACATCCGACACGTCCTCGTCGTTCTCCTCACCCCAAAGCGACAATTGCTTGGCGGTTTCACGACGCTCTCTGGCGGTCAATTCTACAGCACGCATCACGTTCTTCTCCATCTTGATGTACTGCGTCAATTTCTTGGACAACTCGGGGGCAGTGACACCAGCAAAGTTCTTTCTGAACGTGGAGGTGATTCCGCCCTTGCCAAAGAACTTGGACTTGGTGGAAGAAGTAGGAGGGGGTGGCGACTGCATCTGCGAAGCAGTGGGAGCCTTTTGGGATCTCATGGAGTAAGTTCTGTGCATTTTGGCGGAGGGGGGTTTTTTTCTGGGGGGGAATAGCAATCGGGGGAAATTCGCTCCTATTTATACGCACAGGCTTTAGGGATTGGACACCATGCGCACGCGTGCATATTGCGCCGAGCATGCATGCGTTGCTATCCACGCAAAAACACGGTGGGTGGCCGTTTTGGGACGGGGCAAAAACAGACCCAATGAAAACACGCCTTTTCAAACCAGAGCTTTACTATGGTCATGCCGTGGTGCACGGGTCTTCACAGCATCCGACCGCCCGCCTGCATCTCGCCCTCATCACCACCTCAACCTCACTCACCCTCCATCAGCACCCTCACTCACCCTCCATCACCATCCACCAACACCATGCACGGCCACAGATGATGATGTTTCAAGACTGTTTCAGAAATGTTTCACAAACGTTTCAAGGATGTTTCAGATGTTTCAGATGTTTCAGAATGTTTAGTATGTTTAGTTGTTTCAGCTGTAGGGTCACGTGCTGGAAACAAACACCACTAAAACGGGTGGATGAAAAAGGAAACTCCTTCTCTATTCGGAAACCCACGTGACTCTGTTACCAATTAAAGCCCATATAAACCATTTGCATTCCAAGTGGTTGCTTGACTTTGAATTCGCCATAACTAGTCCTGGAGGGGCGTCAGGCTTTAGATTGCTCAGACGCACGGAATACATTTGCGGCTGCATGGCGAGCGGGCTGTGTGCAGGCGCTCTTCCAAACAAGGCCACCGCGTGACGTCACGCCGCGTCACCGTAAGGTTACGAGCAACCTTAAATTGGTCCACCAAAAAGATCCCTCACTAAAAATAATTGCAGCATACAAACTGATCAGGGAACCAATTTATTCCTTATACAGGATTGAAAATCGGAACCAATGAAAGGAAACAATTGAACTGCACAGAAACAAAGATTCTTCTTTATGCAGTCTTGACTCTCTTTGACCCCGGCTGTTCCGTTCCAGACCGCTTTAGAAGGCCTAGCGGCTCCAAGATCCGGTAATAATCCTCCTCCAACGCCTGGTATGCAGTCTGGAGCTTATCGAGGCGCGTGGGCTCGTCCATTCCCTCCAACGCCTCCCGGTTCTTTTCATATAAGCGTTTCTTGATGAAAAGACGGATCTCCTTCTTGGAGTCCTGCGCATGGCCCTTTTTGGCGGCGTTTAAAAAGGCCATTTCAAAGAGTCGGTGCAATTGGCGTTTCTCCAACTTGTGGGCCGTTTTGACGGAAGCGAAAAAGGCCGGCGTCACGTGCTTGGTGCTTAAATCCAGAAACACGTTTTGCTGGGCCAAGCGTTGGAAATCCGTCCGGTCTCTCATATCGTCAAAGGCCTCGTTGGGATCCTCGACCACAATCTCCAAGATCCGGTCGTCCTGCACCCAGTGGTCGTAGAGGCGGCGGTAGAGCTGGCTCCCGAAATGGTTCCCCTGGTAAATGGGGAGAATGACAAACTGCAGGATCTTCTTGCGGACCAGATCGGCGCCTGCATCGAAGCGTTCATGGCCCGGGTAAACCCAATAGTTATAGACGGTGGTGAAGCCCACGATCTCGGGCAATGCCGGGTCGGACGTCCGGTACAAGACATAAAAGTCCCACAACGGGTCGTGGGCCTCTATGTACAGGCCGGCCTCGATGAACAAAAGCACCAAGATCTGGAGGCGGCGCAACAACTCGGCGCCCGATTCCGTGGCAAGGTGAATCTGGTATATTCCATAAGATTCCCCCTCCAGAGTCGTCCATTCCTGCACCAAGACGCCCGGGATTTGGAAATCCTTTTGTTCAGCGTCGATGCGGTCCCGCCACGTGGCCTCATCTTTAAACGTGGTGGAAGGGGGCAAAAACTCTAGCATCTTGTCCTTGGCGTCCACATCGATTTTCGGCAAGACATTTGAAGATTTCACATTCAAAAACGGCAAAAACGTCACCGAGTCAAAACAAACCAAGATCTGGAGGTCCTGGTAGCCGAAAATCGTCTCTGCTTCGCCGAAAATCGGGTACGTGAAAACCGGCTTGAACATCTGCGCCGTGCCATCGGTCTTGGTGATGAAGATATCCATGGCTTCATTCAGCAGCAGCGTCCAAAGCTCTGGTTTCAGAGACGCCACCGCAAGGCTCATGATGTCGTTTGAAGCGTTGGGAATTTCGGGAGTTTCAGAAACAGAATTTTCAGAAACAGAAACGTCAGAAACAGAACCATCTGAAGCTTGGTCGGGAACGTTGTCGATAGATGTGTTGGATGGAGACATGGTGATTAGGAAGAGTTTCCCCACGCATTCGCATAGACGCGTTTGGGCCGCGCACGAACCTCAATCCCACCCTCCAAAAGCCAGGACCCTCAATCCCACATTTTCGGTTTCTTTTTAAACCAGTTCTGGAAATCAAAAAATAAAGCTTCATCTGAGATCGTCTCACTTACTCTTCATCCACATACCATTAACATTCTAGTCAACTATTCATCTGAAAGAAATGTGGTCCTGTTAATGCATAAATCATAGAGAGAACAGTGCACCCGTTCAGTGCGAAAACCAATTGCATCTGGTTTCAGTATCATACCTTTGATAAATATCTTCAACTATAATAGTTTAGTATTTTAACCAGGGACTTTTTTTGAAACTGATCATTATATATGACTTATACCTTCTGTTTCTTAGCCAAGCCATATCTTATAGTTCAATGATGAGTGTAATTGATCAACATATAACAATAGAATTCACCATAAGGATTGACAGTAATGAGGTATAATTCCATGGTCGCTCTAGTATAAACCTTCCACTGGCCCAACCTAGAATCATAGTGGCACTGCCACTGGTGCAGAATACACCCTGATCATGACGGTACTGGTTCCTAGACCCATTCACTCAGTGAGTCTTAGGTCATTATAAAAAGTAAAGTAGCGGGAGCGTGCGACTTTATATACCCCAGGCTTTTTTTGCATTTCTTTTTGCGGCCTATTTGTACCGGCCGCGTGTTTCAGAATGGTGGCAAACGCATGCACACAAACGCATGCACACAAACGCGGGGGAAAAGTATATAAGAAGTGGCATTCCTTCTCCAAAAAAATTTCCAAATCACCGTGGATACCGAGAAAGTTCTCGCGTATGGAAAGGCGCTTTTGGGGTGGCTCCAAAACCTGAGAGCCGAAATGTCGCATTGGGCCAGTGCATACAGTCCCGAACGGTCTCTAGAGGAGGAGCTCAGCCAGTCCACCAATACCCAAGTGAATATCGTGGTGTGGTGGTTCCTATTTGGCCATGTTTTATATGCATCCTTGGCTCTTGGAGGACCCACGCGTTTTATATGAACTTGTTCTTTCATTTGTTGACGTTTTCTTTTACTGGTACAGAATGATCATACAGATAAAGATGGAATTCGGTCCCCGTTACGGTAGGGGGATATGGCCATAGTTTTATGGTATAAGTGTTTCGACATGAAAAAGGGAAAAATGAAGTGGAAGTTTATTTATAAATCTCCACGATGGTGTTTGGTCGAAGGCTATGCTTGGCCATCGAGAAGGTAAGTGTTTCCAAGAATCAGTCCAAGGAACATTCTTAGCTCGAGACAAATCTTTGGAGATTCTTAGCTTGAGACAATTCTTTGGGGATCGCCATTGTTTGATGAAAGATTTGAACCTTCTATTTCATGGCCATTTGGAGTGGACACACCATTGCAATTGGAGCACCGTCCAATACCATTTTCTTTAAGAGGGGTTCTTTCTTGTTTCCATCTTGAATTTCCACAACTTGCTCCAGAACAACAGTGACAATGTCGTCGAATAGCTTTCCATGGACCTCTGCTGTTTTTCAACAAGATAAACGAGAAGAATAGTATAATAGAGAATGGAGAGTGTTGGACAGAAGAAGAGGGTAGATTCTGGATTTGGTTTAGACTTTGTTTCAAAGTTGGAGTTTAAATTGAAAGGTATCCATTGTGGCATTCAATGGAGGGATTGGTTCGGTAAATGGATCTCATGGGATATATTAAGGAGCAAGGCAGTGTGCAGGGAGCCAAGAAAGAAGCCGGGTTCTTGAGTGCAGATGAACAGGCCACCATTGAAAACGATTGTTTGGAATTGGGCGACAAGTGGAGTGCATCCAAGTTCATCCCAATATTTGGGAGCAGCACCTGGATACGTTGGATCGAAAGAAGGTGGAATTTGGACCCCAAAAAGGTCTCCGCAGACCATCCTCGGTGATCTAATTTGGACGAGGAACTAGAGGAATATAACAAGTGGTCAATATTAAAGGGAAGATCCTCCACGTGACCTACTCTTATAACTTTTTCTTGAGTTATCCATTTTTCTTGACTTAAGCATAGTCGACTTGGACTCCTTGGACTCCCCAGCAAAAAGGGTATTTTCGTTGATATGAATGTCTTAATCATATTAATGTTATACTCAAATTCCTCAGAATTGAACTGAGATCCATTACTTTCAATGGTCCACTGGTACTGGTACTGGTACTGAATTTACTGAAATGACAGACATTACTGGTATTACTGATAAAACTGGTTTTACTGATATTACTGGTACTGATATTACAGGTATTACTGGTTTTACATGCGGCTTACTTGTTGTAAGATTTCGGTCTTGGACAAGGTGAAGTTTTTCCCTCCATCGCTGAACGGGTCCGGCGTGGCATTGAAGATGCCCATCAAGTGTGTTGGAGAAGAGCAGTTGTGGTGGATCTCGAGCGACCTTCCCTGCAAGCCCGGGATGTACAGCACCAACGCCGAGCATTCCTGGATTTCCGGGTCAGTCTCTGCTTTCAACAATTTGGAAAGGTGGTTATGGATGGGCTCCGCCGTGACGGGATGACTAAAGTCCGGGGCTATAAGCTCACAGAGAGGCTGGAGAACGAAAGTCCGGTCCAACATCGCCATATGGGGGACCACCAAATCCGGAGACGTGATACACAGCCGAATCACCAAAGAGAAGGATATCCAAGTCTAAGGAGCGGGGCCCATTGGCAAAGTCCTTGACCCGGGTCTTTTTCGGGTACTCGATATCCTTGAGCACCTCCAAAAGCTCATGTGGAGTCAAGCCGGGCACGTTTACATGGCCCACGCCGTTATAAAAGTCTGCTTGGGCAAGGTGGTACATGGGCTTGGAAATGTCCAACGTGGAGGTGGACCCGACGGAGATTTGGGGGTGTTGGTCCAACAAGTCAAGTGCCTGGGCAATGTTCCCCACCTGGTTCCCCACATGGGAGCCGAAAGCCACATAAACATCGTGGGAGACGTTTTGAGCTTCAGGTTCCAGAACAGGCAAGTCGAAGTCCAGAGTTTCGTGGCCCTTTTCTTTGGTTTGATGACTTTTGGAACCCCTGCAAAGTCAGCAGGGGTATAAAAGGATATTACTGGTACTGGTTTTACTGACGTTACGAGTATTACTGATATTACTGGTTTTACTGGTTTTACTGACGTTACTGGTTTTACTGGTTTTACTGGTACTGGTATTACTGAAATGACTGATATTGGTATTACAGCTTTTACTAGAATTACAGCTGTTACTAGAAATACAGCTGTTACTGGTACTGTCATTACTATCAATGGTCTACTGGTATTGATATTGGTATTGGTATTGATATTGATATTGGTATTGGTATTGATATTGGTATTGGTATTGGTACTGCTAGTATTCCAGACATTACTGGTTTTACTGGTATTACTGAAATGACTGATATTACTGACGTTACTGGTTTTACTGATATTATTGGTATTACTGATATTACGGATAATACTGGTATTACTGACATTACTGGTATTACTGATAAAACTGGAAGGACTGGACCAAGACCAGGTTCGACTTGGATGCTACCAACAAGAAGATCAATGCCGTGCAAAAGCAAATTGGCCAGAAGTATAGGGCCAAGGAAGATGCCAGAGAATTGTTGGCTGAAAAGGACAAGCTCACCGCAGAGAAGAAGGCCTTAGGCGAGGTTGAGATCAAGAAGGATGCCGAGTTGAAGTACAAGGTCAACCAGGTCGGTAACCTTGTGCACGAGTCTGTGGTTGTTTGCAACGATGAAGCCAACAATGAAATTGTGAGAACATGGAAGCCCGAGTCTTGTTCTGAGATTGGCGAGGTGGCCTCTGCTACAGGTGCTCCAGCTAAGTTGTCTCACCACGAGGTCCTCTTGAGATTGGACGGTTACGACCCGGAGAGAGGTGTCAAGATTGTTGGCCACCGTGGCTACTTCTTAAGAAAGGGGGGTGTGTTCTTGAACCAGGCCTTGATCAACTATGGTTTGGGCTTCTTATACGAGAAGGGATATGTTCCTTTGCAATCGCCTGTGATGATGATTTACTGGTATTACAGTCATTACTGGTATTACTGAAATGACTGATATTACTGACGTTACTGGTTTTACTGATAAAGCTGGTTTTACTAGAATTACTGGTACTACTGAAATGACTGATATTACTGGTACTGGTTTTACTGGTTTTACTGAAATGACTGGTTTTACTGGTACTGATATTACCGGTACTGGTACTGGTACTAAATGAACCTAGTGAATGTCAGATACTTGGTTCCAGGCTATATTAGAGTACAAATACCTTGCTGTTACTCCAGAGACACCACTTTAACATATGGCCCTCATAGAAGTCACAAGACCATGGCATGAGGAAAGTGGATCGCCAACACTTTTTGTGGATATTATAGCTCAATTCTAATCAAGCTACTAAATACACTTCGTTTTAATGTCTTACCAACATTCAAACTTTGTCCATTCGAATTAATTATTATAATGTTATAAGCATAAATAATAACGATATAAAAAAGATGAAAGCTTTACAGAGAATTTTAATAGGAAATCACAAAATGATATT